>JACEIK010001380.1:243361-283652 GCA_018107945.1 Datura stramonium
ATAGTGTTTCTGGGAAAAGTAATGGTCACATTCATCACAGTGAATACGAGAAGTAAAACATTACTTAAACACTATAATATAGCATTTTATAATATTACAATATCAATAAATTTCAATAAAACCCCACTCGTTTTAATATTTAAAGTAAGAGAGTTCACCAGTTTAGTAGAAGGGAGACTATTATGCATAATGAAGGTGTGCTGCATTGAACCTTCACTTAGTAAAATAACAACCTTTACTTCAGAGTCAGTAGCAGTCTAGACTTGAACTATGACTGCCTAAGAAAATAAAGTATCATTACTTACACATAATAATTGTTTACCCCAAAAGGTACAAATTTGTATGGGATCAAGAACACGAGTTACGATCTATCCTTATTTTAGATACAAGGAACTAGAAATTTGGTTAGCAATATGTTATACAAGCAAGTAAACATGATGAAAATTAGTGAAACGAGATAGAGGAAAACAATTTGAGTATCTCAGAGGAGGATATGAATGAGCTTGAGATTGTGGTCCTTGACTCGAGAACGAATACTTGCAATAACTAAAGTCGAACAAATAGAGAAAAATGCTTGGAGCCAAGAAAATAATGTATTTTCAATATTATTTCTTGACAGTGAATGGAGTTTGAATCCCCCTTCAAAGAGAGGGGTCGACTATTTATAGTTTACATAGTTTAGGTCTTATCCAATGGAAGACATCCACAGGAGCCCTAAAGTACTACACCCAATGCCCTTGCGCCAAGGTGGTGACCAATTTTTCTGTCTTATTCAGAACTGTACGACTCGTTCGCGCACTTGAGCATCCTGAAAATCTTGTCCCCCATTTTTCCTGTATGTCACATCACTAGCTTGATGTCTCATCGATCCTTATTTTCCGTAAAATGGAATCCTCCCCATTATCATCTCGAGGAATGTTGCCTTCTCGGGGACACCAACCGAGGTCTCGATGCTCCTATTTGGGGCCGCTATTGTTTCCATGTTTCTTTACTCCTATTTCCCCCATACAGATAGTCCACCCATCTTTTGGGTGCAACGCTAAGTTATTCACGAAATATGAAAAGAAAATGAAAAAACCCTCCAATGAACCTTTGTGCTCCTTTCCTGTCGCAACCCATTTTTCAAACAAGCCGTGACTGGCATTTGGTGCCTTAACTTGACCGAGCAAACCAGCTTGACTGTTCTAACCTGCACTTTAATATCACATACCCCATCATTCATTAAAATGAATGAATAAACTTTTGGATTAAACGTTACTCCAATAATTATTATACAATCCGAATATGTCGAAAATCTATAAGCAACTGGAAAGTACCAAGACTGATGGCAAATAAAGCGAACAATCATAACCCAACTAATAACACGTCTATGAAGCCTCTACTGGAGTGCTGAGAGGAATGCACAGGACATAGATTTCCTGGCTAATCCCTAAAATAAAATGTGGATAGTTGAGTAAATAAATAAAATAGTCTAACTGAAAGAGAAGAACTCCATGGGCAAGAGCGGAGCTCACCAAATAATCTTCTGAAACAAAGGGACTTAACTTGTATTCTGCCCTTCTATGAAACCTGCATCTACATTGACATAGGTCAATGTAGGTTCCACAAAGAGAACGTCAGTACACCACTAGCGGTACTCAGTAAGCCTCAACATTCTCCTTACTAAAGTTAGAACGAGACCTTGAGTAAATACATGTGATTAATGAAGGAATAAGAGAGAAGGAAAGTCATAATTCACTCTAAAGTATCATACAAAAGTGAATCAGAGAAACAATAAAAAAAACTAGTAGCTTAGTCCATTAATTTATGCTTCACTTTCTTTAAGTTGTTTAAATCAACTACACTTTTCGTATGCCTAGCTATGGAAATTAGTAACCCTTTATACGGTTACTAGTTGGCCCTTTATACAACCATCAAATTCTTTATGTCTCGTTATGACATAATTAGAAACCCTTTATACGGATGCTCATGACCCTTTGTACGGTTATCATTCACGTTGTTTCATATTTGGCAAGTTAGTAATCCTTTATATGGTTACTTATATCCCTTTATACGATTACCATTTACTAGAGTTGTAAGCATTCCAACATTTTTAATTTATCAAATTCATAAAAGCATCACACTTCTTACAATTACATTACAATTCTTACGCATTTAGAATCTCAAAAGCACTATTTAGCCTTTAGTTAGTTGACATTAGGATTTCTTGAGATTTGATTGTCCGTCTTCGTTCGGCCCCAATTTTTGGCTATGTGCAGCCTATAAGGCCTGGTGAAGAGCGCTCTATCACTTTATTTGGCCGGCGTCACTATTTTTTGCATAAAATGAGAATTTATGATTTTCAAGATTTTTTGTGTGTGGTAGCCCACGGATTTCTTGAGATTTGATTGGTCGTCTTTGTTTGGCCCCAAATTTTGGCTGTGCGTAGCCTACAAGTCCTAGTGACGAGCGCTCAATCACTTTATTTGGCCTACGTCTCTATTTTTTACATAAAATAAAAATTTATGATTTTCAAGATTTTCGGTGTATTAGACCACGAATTTCTCGAGATTTGATTGGCCATCTTCGTCCATCCCAATTTTTGGTTGTGTGCAGCCTACAAGCCCTGGTGGTGAATGCTCTATCACTTTATTTGGCCGCCGTTACTATTTTTCGCATAAAATGAGAATTTACGATTTTCAAGATTTTCGGAGTGTGTTAGCCCACAAATTTCTCAAGATTTGGTTGACAGTCTCCGTTCGGCCCCAAATTTTGGCTGCACGCAGCCAACAAGCCCTGATGACGAGTGCTCTATCACTTTATTTGGTAAACATCACTATTTTTCGCATAAATGAGAATTTACGATTTTCAATATTTCCAATGTGTGTTAGCCCACTGAATTCTCGAGATTTGATTAATCGTCTCAGTTTTGCTAAAGTTTTAGATGGAACAACCTACAATTCCTAGTGACGAGCGCTCTATCACTTTATTTTGTCAGCATCACTATTTTTTAAATAAATGTGAATTTATGAATTTCAAGATTTTCGATATGTGTTAGCCCACGGATTTCTCCAGATTTGATTGGTCGTCTCCATCCAGCCCTAAATTTTTCCTGTGCGTAGCCTACAAGGCTTGATGACGAGCGCTCTAACACTTTATTTGGATGGCATCACTATTTTTTTTCATAAAATGAGAATTTACGATTTTTGAGATTTTCGGTGTGTGTTAGCCCACGGATTTCTTGAGATTTGATTGGTCGTCTTCGTTCGGCCTCAAATTTTGGATGTACTCAACCTACAAGGCCTGGTGAAGAGCGCTCTATTAATTTATTTGGCCGGCGTCACTATTTTTCGCATAAAATGTGAATTTAGGATTTATTAGTTTTTCGATGAGTGTCCCACGGATTTCTCGAGATTTGGTTGACTGTCTTCGTTCAGCCCCAAATTTTGGTTGTGTGCAGCCTACAAGGCCTAGTGATGAGCGCCTATCACTTTATTTGGTTGGCATCACTATTTAAATGTGAATTTATGATTTTTGAAATTTTCAGTGTGTGTTAGTGTCACGACCCGAGAGTACACCCGGATCGTAGACATGGGACAAGGGACCCCTAGAGACCCCGAGTCGACCCATGGCATAAGCATTCAACTAACTCATTTTATAAACATAACGAAAACATAAACGTAAACTCAGCGGAAGTCTCACGCAACAGCACAACGGGATAATAACCAAAGCTATATATACATAAGTCTGAAAGCCTCTACTCTAAATGAGTTGATGGGACGAGACCCTAACTAACTCAATAACACTGAAACTGAAGTACTACGCGAAACAGAGAATCTAGTCCTCGAAAGATAAGGACTCACCAATCCTGGACTGATAAAGACTCTGGAGAGCTGGCTAAGATCTGACTGAAGCTGCGAATTGGGTCCTGTATCATGAAACGATACAACATAGAAAGTATGCGGTCAGTACATGGAATGTACCGAGTATGCAAGGTAAGTAAAACTACTTATGTAAGTAAAATAAATTATTTAAGTACAATGCGTAAATTAAACATGTTATCACTATGCCAATGGTAGTGCTTGCATGCATTATTTCAGAATTCATGATCTTCTCACAACATGACAACTCTTAACTCAAAAAACACCAACAGACTCGAATGGATCAAAGCTGAAGCAGAATATTTATAAAGAAGCTGAACATGAGTCAAACCTTACTTTTAGAACATGCATATATGCAATTGAAACCATGAACAATGAGTATGCAAATATAGAATTATATATAATGGTGGGAGACTCGTTACTTAACCGACATACCACGATAAAGCTTACATGGTTCTGA
The DNA here is from genome assembly GCA_018107945.1 of Datura stramonium. Classification (NCBI taxonomy): domain Eukaryota; kingdom Viridiplantae; phylum Streptophyta; class Magnoliopsida; order Solanales; family Solanaceae; genus Datura; species Datura stramonium. Next base: position 247,682 of record JACEIK010001380.1, read on the forward strand.
CTATCACACTCAAGTGGGTAGAGCCGTCCATAACCTTGCCAGGGCTATGGACGATACCATGATATCGATATCAAGATCAGGGCCCAATCGGAAAAGGGGATAGCTCACAAGGGAGGTCCCAAAAATAATATAATAGTATCAATCCTACGTTGGCGCATAGTTCTGGGGCGTAGGGTGATCGACCCTTAACCCGCTTGGTGCTAGACTCTTCTCCCAAAAACATGCAGTGCTCTACATCATATATAATGAAGCTCAACAGCGTCTATTGACAAAGCTCAAGATGAAATCATGCGTAGACTCAACATCATGTAAAAATGAAGCTCAACATTGTCGCTTGACAAAGCTCAATAACGAAATCATGCATAGACTCAACATCATGTAAAAATGAAGCTCAACATTGTCCCTTGACAAGACTTAATAACGAAATCATGCATAGACTGAACATATGTAAAAATGAAGCTTAACATTGTCCCTTGACAAAGCTCAATAACGAAATCATGCATATGCGATGCTTTATTTCAAAACAGACCACAAGCTAAGGTGTAGAAGTTGGGAGGATTTGCTTCGAACAATGTGGTAAGCTTATCTCGGGCAATTCATCATTCGAAATCAACATGTGGGCATTGCCCAAAGCTTTATCATGCTTGAAACCATTCAATTCATTTGAAAATATTATAATTTGGGAGATTTCACTCCAAAACGAGGTAATAAAGTCAACTCAAGAAAGATCGTCATTTATACTCAACATTGGGCACTACCCAATGCTTCATCATACTAGGGTCCATTTATTCTTCTTTGGAAACATCATCAAAATCATGGGTAAGGTTGAAAACATGCTTTTCATCATCTACTCCATCATCATCCATTATATTAGGAACTCCCCACACATGGGCGTTTTAGATTCAATTTTTAGAAAATAATTTTATAAAAGAAATTAAGTTAGAATCCGCCCAAGCTCAGTAAATCACTAATATCAACTCAATTTAATCATACCCATGAGTAGAAATGTAAGGTTCATGCAATTGAATGAAAGCCATACTTGATCATCACAAACTAACCTCAAATTGATAGATGGGCTTGGGTGTGGAAGAAAGCACCCACTCATAGCCTTACATACCTAGGAGGGATAATTTTAACACTTCTCTAATAGCCCAAGTGAGTTCAATGGAAACCTTGGGGTTTGTCTTGAATCTCCTCTTTGATCCTTGAGACTTGCATGTAGGAGAATAATGGCTTAGGATAGGTTTACCTGCTTAAAACCCACTAAAACAGGCCTTAAACGACGTAGTATGACCCATGGGAAAGACTTAGAAATTACGGAAAAGCCCTTATTGAAATCGTGAAAATAACTATCGGGGTCCTAAAGGATAACTTTGACGACTCTTAGGCACATGATCCGTTGGGTCTGAGTCAAGTACAATGCCTCATCATTCTGAAGCTCAACGCTGGCGAGGTGGAAGGCCCTTTTAACGGGTCGTTAGGATGAAGCAGAGTCTCGTTAGGTACCATCGGTCGAATTTTTGCTTTGGATAACAGCTTCATTATATTTCTCTAGGACCTCCCACGACTGACTGCCGACTCGTGGTGACTGACCGCAGTCGTTACATCACACTGTGGGGACCTGGGTCCTTCAACATCTCAGGCCTTCCCCACGAGTCCTTGACAACTCGTTTGGCCTCACCACGAGTCTTTAAGTAACCCGTTACGCAACTATTTCTCGTTTTCCAGGTTTTCTCTACGATTCACTTTCGGACGTCCTTGGGTCCCCAGGTAGTTAGTCCATGAATTTCTCAAGATTTAATTGGTCGTCTTTGTTTAGTAGCTAAATTTTGGTAGTGCGTAAAGCCTGGTGGCGAGTGCTCTATCACTTTATTTGGATGGGATCACTATTTTGCATAAAACAAAAATTCCACGATTTTTGAGATTTTTAGTGTGTGTTATGGTTTCTCGTTGTTTTATAGACCATCTTCGTTCGGCCCCCAAATTTTAGCTGTGTACGGTCTACAAGTCCCTAGTGATAAGCGCTCTATCATTTCGTCTGATCAACATCACTATTTTCGCATAAAATGAGAATTTACGATTTTGAGATTTTCGGTGTATTTTAGCCCCGCAGTTCTCGAGATTTGATTGACCATCTTCATTCGATGTAATAATAGGATATGCGCGATTATACAAGGCCTGGTGACGAGCGCTCTATCACTTTATTTATTGGCATCAATATTTTTGCATAAATGTGAATTTACGATTTTGAGATTTTGATTGTGGTATCACAATTTCTCAGTTTGGTTGGCCGTGTCTGTTTGACCCCAAATTTTGGATGCGCGTAGCCTACAAAGCTTAGTGACGGCGGCCTCCTATCACTTATTTTGGTTGGCATCACTATTTTCGCATAAATGTGAATATACTATTTTCAAGATTTTCGGTGTGTGTTGGCCACAGATTTCTCAAGATTTGATTAATTCGTATCTGTTCGGCCCCAAATTTTAGTTGTGTGCAACCTAGAAGGCTTGGTGACAAGTGCTCTATAATAACTTTATTTGATCCGCATCACTACTTTTCGCATAAAATGAGAATTTATAATTTTCAGTGTGTGTTAGCCCACGAATTTCTTGGTTGATTTTGCCATCTTTGTTCGGTCACGTAGCCTAGAAGTCCACAGTGGCAGAGCACTCTATCACTTTATTTGGCCGGCATCACTATTTTTTGCATAATATGAGAATTCAAGATTTTTAAGATTTTCGGTGTGTGTTGGCCCGAATTTCTCGAGATTTGGTTGACCGTCTCCGTTCGGCCCCAAATTTTGGCTATGGCCTACAAGGCACGGTAACGAGAAGTGCTCTATCACTTTATTTGGATGGCCTCAGTATTTTTGCATAAAATAAAAATTTACGATTTTTGAGATCTTCGTTGTGTGTTAGCCCACGGATATCTCGAGATTTGATTGATTGTTTCCATTCGGGCCAAATTTTTGTTGCGCCCAGCCTACAGGCCTTGGTGATGAGCGCTCTAACTCTTTATTTGGTCAGCATTAATATTTCACGTAAATAAAAATTTATGATTTTCGGGATTTTTCAATGTGTTAGCCCACGTTCCCGAGATTTTGTTTGTCCGTTTGTCCCAAATTTTGGCTGCGTGCAGCCTACAAGCCCTAGTGATGAGTGCTCTCTCACTTTATTTGAGTTAAACATCACTATTTTTGACATAAATGATAATTTACAATTTTGAGATTTTGGAGTGTTAGTCCTCGGATTTCTCGAGATTTGATTGGTCGTCTCCATTTGGCCCCAAATTTTGACTGTGCGCAGCCTACAAGCTCTGGTGACGATCTCTCTATCACTTTATTTGGTCAGCATCACTATTTTTCACATAAATGAGAATTTATGGTTTTTAATATTTTCGGTGTGTGTTAGCCCCTTTGGTTACGAGTTTGATTGACCATCTCTCGGTTCGGCTAAAATTCTGGTTGTGTGTAGCCTACAAAGCCTGATGACGAGCGCTCTATCACTTTAATTTTTCGGTATCACTATTTTTCTCATAAAATGAGAATTTATAATTTTCAAGATTTTTAGTGTGTGTTAGCCCACGAATTTCTCAAGATTTGATTAGTATTATCAGTTCGCCCTCAAATTTTGACTGTGTGCAGCCTACAAGGCCTGTGACGAGCGGTCTATAACTTTATTTTGAATGCATCACTATTTTTTCACATAAAATGAGAATTTATAATTTTCAAGATTTTCGGTGTGTGTAGTCCACGGATTTCTCGAGATTAGATTGTCGTCTCATTCGGCCCCAAATTTTAGTTGTGCGCAATCTATAAGGCCTAGTGACGAGCTCTCTGTCACTTTATTTGGTCGGCATCACTATTTATCACAAAAATGAGAATTTATAATTTTTGAGATTTTCGGTGTGAGTTAGTGCACGGATTTTTTGTTCGGTTGACCGTCTTTGTTCGGACCCAAATTTTCGCAGTGTGTAGCCTACAAGGCCTGGTAGGCAGGTGCTCTAATACTTTATTTGGACAGTACCACTATTTTTGTATAAAATAAGAATTCACGATTTTGAGATTTTAGGTGTGTTGTATGATTTCTCGGATTTGATAGACCCCGTCTTCGTTCGGCCCAAAATTTTAGTTTGTTGGCGGCCACGAACCTTGATAACGAGGTCCTATCAACGAGGTCCTATCATTTCATTTGGTCGGCATCACTATTTTTCACAGAAATAAGAATTTACGATTTTTGCGATTTTTGTTGTGTGTTAGCCCACAAATTTCTCAAGATTTGATTGACCGTCTCCGTTTGGCCCCAAATTTTGGCTGTGCACAGCCTACAAAGCCTGGTGACGAGCGCCCTATCATTTTATTTGATCGGCATCACTATTTTTCACATAAATGAGGATTTACGATTTTCACAATTTTCGGTGTATGTTAGCCCACGGATTTCTTGAGATTTTGTTGACCGTCTCCATTCGACCCAAAGTTTTAGCTACGGGGAGCCTACAAGGCCTGGTGACGAGCGCCTTATCATATCATTTGATCGGCATAACCATTTTTTGAATAAATGAGAATTTACAATTTTCGCGATTTTTGGTGTATGTTAGTCCACGAATTTCTCGAGATTTGATTGACCGTCTCAGTTTGGCCCCAAATTTTGTCCATGCGCAGCCTAGAATCCCTGGTGACACCCTATCAATTTATTTGATCGGCATAACCATTTTTTGAATAAATGAGAATTTACGAATTTTGCGATTTTCGGTGTATGTTAGCCCACTGATTTCTCGTGATTTAATCGGTCGTCTCCGTTCATCCCCAAATTTTTATCGTCAACAGCCTACAAGGCCTGGTGACGAGCGCCTTATCAATATATTTTATCGTCATAACCATTTTTTGCATAAATGAGAATTTATGATTTTCGCAATTTTCAGTGTGTGTTAGCCCACGGATTTCTCGAGATTTGATCGGTCGTGTCCGTTTGGCCCCAATTTTGACTGTGCGCAGCCTACAAACCCTGGTGAAGAGCGCCCTATCATTTCATTTGACCGGCATCACTATTTTTCGCATAAATGAGAATTTATGATTTTTGTGATTTTCGAAGTGTGTTAGCCCACGGATTTCTCGAGATTTGGTTGACCATCTCCGTTTGGCTCCAAATTTTGGCTGTGCGCAGCCTACAAGGCCGGGTGATGAGCGCCCTATCATTTCATTTAATCAAAATCACTATTTTTGGCATAAATGAGAATTTACGATTTTTGCGATTTTCGATGTATTGGTTGATAGTCTCCGTTTGATCCAAAATTTTAGTCGCGCAGAGCCTACAAGTCTTGGTGATGAGCGCCCTATCATTTCATTTGATCGGCATAACCATTTTTCAAATAAATGAGAATTTACGATTTTCGCGATTTTCGGTGTGTGTTAGCCCACGGATTTCTCGATATTTGATCGGTCGTCTCCGTTCGACCCCAAATTTTGGTCGTACGCAGCCTACAAGGCCTGGTGATGAGCGCCCTATCACTTTATTTGATCAGCATAACAATTTTTCACATAAATGAGAACTTTAGATTTTCGCGATTTTCTATGTTTGTTAGCCCAAGGATTTCTCGATATTTGATTGACCGTCTCCATTTGGCCTAAAATTTTGGCTGTGCGCAGCCTACGAACTTTGATGACGAGCGCCCTATCATTTCATTTGATCGGCATCACTATTTTTTGCATAAATGAGAATTTATAATTTTTGCGATTTTCGGTGTGTGTTAGCCCACGGATTTCTCGAGATTTGATTGGCCGTCTCCGTTTGGCCCCAATTTTTGGTTGTGCACAGCCTACAAACCCTTGTGACGAGCGCCCTATCATTTCATTTGATCAGCATTACCATTTTTCAAATAAATGAGAAATTACGATTTTCGTGATTTTCGGTGTATGTTAGCCCATGGATTTGTCGAGATTTGGTTGACCGTCTCGTTTGACCAAAAATTTTAGTTGCATGCAGCCTACAAGGCCTGGTGACGAGTGCCCTATCGTTTCATTTGATTGGCATAACCATTTTTCAAATAAATGAGAATTTACGATTTTTGCAATTTTCGGTGTATGTTAGCCGGCGGATTTTTCGATATTTGATTGACCGACTCTGTTTGGCCCCAAATTTTGGCGGTGTGCAGCCAAGAATCCCTGGTGACGAGCGCCCCATCACTTTATTTGATCGGCATAGCCATTTTTTGCATAAATGAGAATTTAGGATTTTCGCGATTTTCGGTGTGTGTTATCCCATAGATTTCTCGAGATTTTGATTGACCGTCTCCGTTTGGCCCTAAATTATGGTTGTGCGCAGCCTACGAACCTTGATGATGAGCGCGCTCTCATTTAATTTGATCGGCATCACTATTTTTCGCATAAATGAGAATTTACGATTTTCGCGATTTTCGGTGTGTGTTAGCCCACGGATTTCTCGACATTTAATCGGTCGTCTCTGTTTGGCCCCAAATTTGGGCTGTGCACAGCCTACAAACCCTGGTAACGAGTGCCCTATCATTTCATTTGATTAGCATCACTAATTTTTGCATAAAAGAGAATTTACAATTTTTGCGATTTTCGGTGTGTTAGCCCACGAATTTCTCGAGATTTTATTGACCGTCTTTTGGCTGTGCGCAGCGTACGAGGCCTGGTGATGAGTTCCCTATCATTTCATTTGACCGGCATCACTATTTTTCGCATATATGAGTATTGATGATTTTCGCGATTTTCGATATATGTTAGCCCTCAGATTTCTTGAGATTTGGTTGATCGTCTCCGTTTGATCCAAAATTTTAGTTGCGCGCAGCCTTCAAGGCCTTGCGACGAGTGCACTATCATTTCATTTGATCGGCATAACCATTTTTATAAAAATAAATGATAATTTATGATATTTGTGGTTTTCGGTGTATGTTAGCCCACAAATTTTACGAGATTTTGTTGACCGTCTCCATTTGACCCAAAATTTTAGCTGCGCGCAGCCTACAAGGCCTAGTGACGAGCGTCCTATCATTTCACTTGATCGGCATAACCATTTTTCTAATCAATGAGATTTTAGGATTTTCTCGATTTTTGGATTATGTTAGCCCACAGATTTCTCCAGATTTGATGGGTCATCTCCGTTTGGCCCCAAATTTTGGTTGTGCATAGCCTACAAGGCCTGGTGACGAGCGTCCTATCATTTCATTTGATCGGCTTCACTATTTTTTGCATAAATAAGAATTTACGATTTTTGATATTTTCGGTGTGTGTTAGCCCACGGATTTCTAGAGATTTGATTGACCGTCTTTTGGCTGTGCGCAGCCTACGAAGCCTGGAGATGAGCGCTCTATCATTTCATTTGAGCGACAACACTATTTTTTGCATATACGAGTATTGACGATTTTCGCGATTTTCGGTGTAATTTAGCCCTCGGATTTCTCGAGATTTGGTTGACCGTCTCCATTTGTCACCTTAAATTTTAGTTGCGCGCAGCCTACAAGGCCTGGTGACGAGCGCCCTATCATTTCATTTGATCGGCATAAGAATTTTTTGAATAAATGAGAATTTGTGATTTTTTCGGTTTTCGGTGTATGTTAGCCCACAGATTTCTCGAGATTTGGTTGACCATTTCCGTTTGACCCAAAATTTTAGCTGCGCGCAGCCTACAAGGCCCGGTGACGAGTGCCCTATCATTTCATTTTATCGGCATAACCATTTTTCTAATCAATGAGAATTTAGGATTTTCGCGATTTTTGGTGTATGTTAGCCCACGGATATCTCGAGATTTGATTGACCGTCTCCGTTTGGCCCCAAATTTTTGTCGTGCACAGACTAGAATCCCTAGTGACGAGTGCCCTATCACTTTATTTGATCGTCTTCACTATTTTACGCATAAATGAGAATTTACGATTTTCGCGATTTTCGGTATGTTAGCCCACGAATTTCTCAAGATTTGATTGACCGTCTTTTAGCTGCGCGCAGCCTACAAGGCCTGGTGACGAGTTCTCTATCATTTTATTTTATCGACAAAACCATTTTTCGAATAAATGAGAATTTACTATTTTTGCGATTTTCGATGTATGTTAGCCCACAGATTTCTCGAGATTTGATCGGTCGTCTCCGTTCGGCCCCAAATTTTGACCGTCAATAGCCTACAATGCCAGGTGAAGAGCGCTCTATCACTTTATTTTATCGGCATAACCATTTTTCACATAAATGAGAATGAAGATTTTTGCGATTTCCGGTGTGTGTTAGCCCACAAATTTCTCGAGATTTGATCGGTCGTCTCTGTTTGGCCCAAATTTTGGATATGTGCAGCCTACAAACCCTGGTGACGAGCGCCCTATCATTTCAATAGATCGGCATCACTATTTTTTGCATAAATGAGAATTTACGATTTTCGCAGTTTTAGATATGTGTTAGCCCACGGATTTCCTCAAGATTTGGTTGACCGTCTCCGTTTGGCCCAAAATTTTGGCTGTGCGCAGCCTACAAGGTCTGGTGATGAGCGTCCTCTCATTTATTTGATCGGAACACTATTTTTTGCATAAATGAGAATTTACGATTTTCAAAATTTTCGGTGTGTGTTAGCCCACAGATTTCTTGAGATTTAGTTGATCGTCTCCGTTTAACCCAAAATTTTTGTTGCGCACAGCCTACAAGGCTTGGTGACGAGCGCCCTATCATTTCATTTGATCGGCATAACCATTTTTCGAATAAATGAGAATTTACGATTTTCGCAATTTTCGGTGTATGTTAGCCCACGGATTTCTTGAGATTTGGTTGACCGTCTCCGTTTGGCCCAAAATTTTAGCTGCACACAGCCTACAAGGCCTGGTGACGAGCTCCCTATCATTTCATTTGATCGGCATAACCATTTTTCGAATAAATGAGAATTTACGATTTTTGCGATTTTCGTTGTATGTTAGCCCACAGATTTCTCGAGATTTGATTGACCGTCTCCGTTTGGCCCCAAATTTTGGCCGTGTGCAGCCTAGAATCCCTAGTGACGAGCTCCCAATCACTTTATTTGATCGGCATAACCATTTCTGAATAAATGAGAATTTACGGTTGTCACAATTTTTGGTGTATGTTAGCCCACAGATTTCTCGAGATTTGATCGGTCATCTTCGTTCGGCCCCAAATTTTTAACGTTCGCAGCCTACAAGGCCTGGTGACAAAAACCCTATCTCTTTGTTTGATCGGCATAACCATTTTTTGCATAAGTGAGAATTTAGGATTTTTGCGATTTTCGGTGTGTGTTAGCCCACAGATTTCTCGAGATTTGATCGGTCGTCTCCGTTTGGCCCAAAATTTTGAATGTGCACTGCCTACAAACCCTGGTGATGAGAGCCCTATCATTTTCTTTAATCGTCTTGATCATTTTTTGAATAAATGAGAATTATGATTTTTGCGATTTTTGGTGTATGTTAGCCCATGGATTTCTCGAGATTTGGTTGACCGTCTCCGTTTGACCCAAACTTTTAGCTGCGCGCAGCCTACAAGGCCTGGTGACGAGATCCCTATCATTTCATTTTATCAGCAAAACCATTTTTTGAATAAATGAGAATTTATGATTTTCATGATTTTCGGTGTATGTTAGCCAACGGATTTCTTGAGATTTGATTGACCGTCTCCGTTTTGGCCAAAATTTGTGCATTGCGCAGCCAAGAATCTATGGTGACGAGCGCCCTATCACTTTATTTTATCGGCATAACCATTTTTCAAATAAATGAGAATTTATGATTTGCGCAATTTTCGGTGTGTGTTAGCCCACGGATTTCTCGAGATTTGATTGACCGTCTCCGTTTGGCCCCAAATATTGGCCGTGCGCAGCCTAGAATCCCTGGTGACGAGCGCCCTCTCACTTTATTTGATCGGCATAACCATTTTACAAATAAATGAGAATTTACAATTGTCGCGATTTTCGGTGTATGTTAGCCCACGGATATCTCGAGATTTGATCGACCGTCTTTGTTCGGCCCCAAATTTTGACCATCCGTAACCTACAAGGCCTGGTGACAAGTGCCCTATCACTTTGTTTGATCGGCATAACCATTTTTCCCATAAATGAGAATTTAGGATTTTCGGTGTGTGTTAGCCCAGGGATTTCTCGAGATTTGATCGGCTGTCTCCGTTTGGTCCAAAATTTTGGCTGTGCGCATCCTACAAACCCTTGTGGCGAGCACCCTATCATTTCATTTGATCGGTATAACCATTTTTCGAATAAATGAGAATTTATGATTTTCGTGATTTTCGATGTATGTTAGCCCATGGATTTTTCGAGATTTAGTTGACCATCTCGTTTGACCCAAAATTTTAGTTTCACGCAGCCTACATGGCCTGGTGACGAGAGCCCTATCATTTCATTTGATCGACATAACCATTTTTTGAATAAATGAGAATTTACCATTATTGCGATTTTCGGTGTATGTTAGCCGACGGATTTCTCCAGATTTGATTGACCGTCTCCGTTTGGCCCCAAATTTGGTAGTGCGCAGCCAAGAATCCCTGGTGACGAGCGCCCAGTTACTTTATTTGATCGGCATAACCATTTTTCGCATAAATGAGAATTTAGAATTTTTGCGATTATCGGTGTGTTGCTCAATGATTTCTCGAGATTTTATTGGTCGTCTCTGTTTGACCCAAAATTTTGGCTGTGTGCAACCTACAAACCCTTGTGACGAGTGCCCTATCATTTCATTTGATCGGCATCACTATTTTTCGCATAAATGAGAATTTACGATTTTCGCGATTTTCGGTGTGTGTTAGCCCACGAATTTCTCGAGATTTGATTGACTGTCTTTTGGCTGTACGCAACCTATGAGGCCTGGTGATGAGCGCCCTATTACTTCATTTGACCGACATCACTATTTTTCGCATATATGAGTATTGACGATTTTCACGATTTTCGATGTATGTTAGCCCTCGAATTTCTCGAGATTTGGTTGACCGTCTCCGTTTGACTACAAATGTTTGGTACGCGCAGCCTACAAGGCCTGGTGACAAGCGCCCTATCATTTCATTTGATCGGCATAACCATTTTTAAAATAAATGAGAATTTACGATTTTTGCGATTTTCGGTGTAGGTTAGCCGACGGATTTCTCGAGAATTGATTGACCGTATCCGTTTGGCCCAAAATTTTAGTTGCGCGCAGCCTACTAGGCCTGGTGACGAGCGCCTTATCATTTCATTTGATCGGCATAACCATTTTTCTAATAAATGAAAATTTAGCATTTTCGAGATTTTCGGTGTGTGTTAGCCCACGGATTTCTCGAGATTTGATCGACCCTCTCCGTTTGGCCCCAAATTATGGTTGTACGCAGCCTACGAACCTTGATGATGAGCTCCCTATCATTTCATTTTATCGAAATCACTATTTTTCGTATAAATGATAATTTACGATTTTCTCGATATTCGGTGTTTGTTAGCCAACGAATTTCTCTAGATTTGATTGACCGTCTCTTTTTGGCCCAAAATTTTGGTTGTGCACAGCCTACAAGGCCTGGTGATGAGCGCCCTATCATTTCATTTTATCGGCATCATTATTTTTCGCATAAATGAGAATTTACGATTTTTGCGATTTTTGCGATTTTTGGTGTATGTTAGCCCACGGATTTCTCAACATTTGATTGACCGTCTCTGTTTGGCTCCAAATTTTGGTTGTGCGCAGCCTACAAGGCCTTGTGACAAGCACCCTAACATTTTATTTGATCAACATCACTATTTTTCGCATAAATGAGAATTTACGATTTTCGTGATTTTCGGTGTGTGTTAACCCACGGATTTCTCTGGATTTGGTTGACCGTCTGCGTTTGACCCAAAATTTTTGCTGCGCGCAGCCTACAAGATCTGGTGATGAGAGCCTTATCATTTTATCATCATAACCATTTTTCAAATAAATGAGAATTTAGGATTTTCGCTATTTTCGATGTATGTTAGCCCACAGATTTCTCGAGATTTGATTGAACGTCTCCGTTTGGCCCCAAATTTTGGCCATGCGCAGCCTAGAATCCCTGGTGATGAGCGCCCTATCACTTTAGTTTATCGGCATAACCATTTTTTGAATAAATGAAAATTTATGATATTAGCAATTTTCGGTGTATGTTAGCTCACAAATTTCTCGAGATCTGATCGGTCATCTCCGTTTGGCCCCAAATTTTGACCATCCGCAGCCTACATTTCCTGGTGACGAGTTCCCTATCACTTTATTTGATCGGCATAACCATTTTTTGCATAAATGAGAATTTAGAATTTTCGCGATTTTCGGTATATGTTAGCCCACGCATTTCTCGAGATTTGATCAGTCATCTCCGTTTGGCCCAAAATTATGGTGAGGCGCGTNATGTTAGCCCACGCATTTCTCGAGATTTGATCAGTCATCTCCGTTTGGCCCAAAATTATGGTTGGGCGCAGCCTACGAACCCTAGTGACGAGCGCCCTATCATTTCATTTGATCGGCATCATTATTTTTCACATAAATGAGAATTTATGATTTTTGCGATATTCGGTGTGTGTTAGCCCACAGATTTCTCGAGATTTGATTGACCGTCTCCGTTTGGCCTCAAATTTTTGCTTTGCGCAGCGTATGATGCCTGGTGACAAGCGCCCTATCATTTCATTTGATTGTCATCCTATTTTTCGCATATATGAGTATTGACGATTTGTCGCGATTTTCGGTATATGTTTGCCCACGGATTTCTCGAGATTTGGTTGACCGTCTCCGTTTGACCCAAAATTTTAGCTGCACGCAGCCTACAAGTCCTGGTGATGAGCTCCCGATCATTTTATGTGATCATCATAACCATTTTTTGCATAAATGAGAATTTACGTTTTTTGCAATTTTTGGTGTGTGTTAGCCCTTTAATCGCATAATAAGAATTGTCGAGATGCAAGTCTTTTGATGAGATCTTACATAATGTTGTTAAAACAGTAGTATAATCGCTGGAAAAAGAGTTCATTAGTGGCATATTATCTTAATGATCATAACTTTGGGTTGGATTATCCGTTTTACATTATTTGTTTTTTCATTTTGTGTATTTTTTCGAGATCTCTCCGGACAAATTGCCGCAAGGCGGTTTGGCAGAGCCAATTTTCTCAAAATAAGCCTCTGTCGCAGTCATTCAACATTTTTCCCAACTCAGTTAATAGTTTTAATTTAAAACCCGGTCCTAACGACCCACCACAACCGACACCATCATTACAAGCAACCATGGTAGGCCAGCACTACCACTACTAATCTCTTGCATTGTCTTTATAGCATAAGGATAAGCATAGGTGTTTCTTTATAAAATTTCGCTCGTTAGGCATTGATCGAGGGGCGTTGGGTCTCGACATAGGTCAGCATGTGTCATCCGATGTCGGCCGGTCTGCGGACACTGGCATAGTGCGCCTATATTGCTAACTTTCAAACTTTTTGGTGTGTGTTGACCTACGGATTTCTCGAGATTTGATCAATCGTCTCTGTTCGACCCCAAATTTTGACCGTGCACAGCCTACAAACCCTGGTTAAGAGCGCCCTATCACTTTATTTGATCGGCATAATCATTTTTCGCATAAATGAGAATTTGTGATTTTCGGTGTGTGTTAGCCCACAGATTTCTCGAGATTTGAATGACCGTCTCCGTTTGGCCCCAAATTTTAGCTGTGCGCAGCCTATGAACCTTGATGACTAGCTCCCTATCATTTCATTTGATCGGCATCACTATTTTTTGTATAAATAAGAATTTACGATTTTCGCAATTTTCGGTATATGTTAGGTCACGAATTTTTAGAGATTTGATTGACCGTCTCTGTTTGGCCCCGAATTTTGATCGTGCGCAGCTTAGAATCCCAGTGACGAGCTCCCTGTCACTTTATTTGATCGGCATAATCATTTCTTGAATAAATGAGAATTTACGATTTTCGCAATTTTCGGTGTATGTTAGCCCACGAATTTCTCGAGATTTGATCGGTCGTCTCCGTTCGGCCCCAAATTTTTACTGTTCGCAACCTACAAGGTCTGGTGACGAGCTCCTTATCACTTTATTTTATCGGCATAACCATTTTTCGCATAAATGAGAATTTATGATTGTCGCAATTTTCGGTATGTGTTAGCCCATAGATTTCTCGAGATTTGATTGACCGTCTCCGTTTGGCCCAAAATTTTGGTTGTGCGCAACCTAAGAACCTTGATGAGGAGCGCCCTATCATTTAATTTGATCGACATCACTATTTTTAACATAAATGAGAATTTACGATTTTCGCGATTTTCGGTATGTGTTAGCCCACGAATTTCTCTAGATTTGATTGACCGTCTCTGTTTGGCCCCAAATTTTGGCTGTGCGCAGCCTACAAGGCCTGGTGACGAGCTCCCTATCATTTCATTTGATCGGCATCACTATTTTTCGCATAGATTAGAATTTACGATTTTCGCAATTTTCAGTGTGTGTTAGCCCTTTAATCACAAAAAATGAACTGCCGAGATGCAAGTCCTTTGATGAGATATTACATAATGTTGTTAAAACTGAAATATAATCGCCAGAAAAAGAGTTCATTAGTGGAACATTTTCTTAATGATCATAACTTTAGGCTGGATTATCCGTTTTACAAGATTTTTTTTCATTTTGTGTATTTTTTCGAGATCTATCCGGAAAAACTGCCGCAAGATGGTTTGGCGGAGCCAATTTTATCAAAATATGCCTCTATTGCAGTCATTCAACATTTTTTCCAATTTGATTAATAGTTTTAATTTAAAGACTGGTCCTAATGACCCACCACAACCGACACCACCATGGCAAGCGACCATGATAGGCCAGCACTATCACCACCAATCTCTAACATTGTCTTTGTAGCATAAGGATAAGCATAGGAGTTTCCTTATAAAATTTAGCTCGGTGGGCATTGATCTAGGGGCGTTGGGTCTCTGCACAGGTCAACATGTGTCATCCGATGTTGGCTGGTCTGCCGACACTGGCATAGGGCGTCTATGTTGCTAACTTTCAAACTTTTCGGTGTGTGTTAGCCCACGGATTTCTCGAGATTTAATCGGTCATCTTCGTTCGGCTCCAAATTTTGGTCGTGCGCAACCTACAAACCCTGGTGACGAGCGTCATATCACTTTATTTCATCAACATAATCATTTTTCAAATAAATGAGAATTTACGATTTTTGCGATTTTCGGTGTATGTTATCCTAAGTATTTTTTGAGATTTGAATGACAGTCTCCGTTAGGCCTCAAATTTTGGCCTTGCACAACTTAAAAAGCCTAGTGACTAGCGCCCTCCCACTTTATTTTATTGACATCATTATTTTTCTCATAAATGAGAATTTTTTTTATTTTCGCAATTTTCAGTGTGTGTTAGCCCACTGATTGCTCGAGATTTGATTGACCGTCTCCGTTTTGCTCCAAATTTTGGCCGTGCGCAGCCTAGAATCCTTTGTGATGAGCATCCTATCACATTATTTGATCGGCATAACCATTTTTCAAATATATGCGTATTTATAATTTTTGCGATTTTCGGTGTGTTAGCCCACGGATTTCTCGAGATTTGATCGGTCGTCTGCGTTTGGCAATAAATTTTTGACGTCCGCAGCCTACATGGCCTGGTGACGAGCTCCCTATCACTTTATTTGATCGACATAACCATTTTTTGCATAAATGAGAACTTAGGATTTTTGCAATTTTCGGTGTGTGTTATCCCACGGATTTCTCGAGATTTGATCGGTCGTCTCCGTTTTGCCCCAAATTTTAGTTGTGCGCAACCTACAAACCCTGGGACGAGCGCCCTATCATATCATTTTATCGGCATCACTATTTTTTGCATAAATAAGAATTTACGATTTTTGCGATTTTTTGTGTGTGTTAGCCCACGAATTTCTCGAGATTTGATTGACCGTCTCCGTTTGGCTCTAAATTTTGGCTATACGCAGCCTACAAGGCCTGGTGATGAGCGCCCTATTATTTCATTTGATCGGCATCACTATTTTTTAAATAAATGAGAATTTACGATTTTCGCAATTTTCGGTGTATGGTAGCCCACGGATTTATCGAGATTTGGTTGACCGTCTCTGTTTGACCCAAAATTTTAATTGTGCGTAGCCTACAAGGCCTGGTGACTAGTACCCTATCATTTCATTTGATCGGCATAACAATTTTTTGCATAAATGAGAATTTACGATTTTTGTAATTTTTGGTGTGTGTTAACCCTTCAATCACAAAATATGAACTGCCGAGATGCAAGTCTTTTGATGAGATATTACATAATGTTGTTAAAACTGAAATATAATCGCCGGAAAAAGAGTTCATTAGTGGCACATTTTCTTAATGATCATAACTTTGGGCTGGATTATCCATTTTACATTTTTTTTTTCATTTTGTGTATTTTTTCGAGATCTATCTGGACAAACTGCTGCAAGGAGGTTTGGCGGAGCCAATTTTCTCAAAATATTCCTCTATCGCAGTCATTCAACATTTTTCTCAATTTGGTTAACAGTTTTAATTTAAAGCCTGGTCCTAACGACCCGCCACAACCGACACCACCATGGCAAGCTACCATGGTAGGCCAGCACAACCACCACTAATCTCTAGCATTGTCTTTATAGCATAAGAATAAGCATAGGTGTTTCCTTATAAAATTTTGCTCGTTGGGCATTGGGTCTTGGCATAGGTCAGCATGTGTCATCTGATGTCAGCCGGTCTGCCGACACTGGCATAGTGCGCCTATGTTGCTAACTTTCAAATTTTTCGGTGTGTGTAAGCCCACGAATTTCTCGCGATTTGATCGGTCGTCTCCGTTCGGCCCCAAATTTTGGCCGTGCGCAGCCTACAAACCCTGGTGACGAGCGCCTTATCACTTTATTTGATCAGCAACATTATTTTTCGCATAAATGAGAATTTTTATTATTTTTGTGATTTTCGGTGTGTGTTAGCCAACGGATTTCTTGAGATTTGATTGACCGTCTCCGTTTGGCCCCAAATTTTGGTCGTGCGCAGTCTAGAATTCCTGATGATGAGCACCCTATCACATTATTTGATCGGCATAATCATTTTTCAAATATATGATAATATACGATTTTCTCGATTTTCGATCTGTATTAGCCCACGGATTTCTCGAGATTTGATTGATCGTCTCCGTTCGACCCTAAAATTTGGTCGTCGAAGCCTACAAGTCCTGGTGACGAGTGCCCTATCACTTTATTTGATGGGCATAACCATTTTTCACATAAATGAGAACTTAGGATTTTCACAATTTTCGATGTGTGTTAGCCCACAGATTTCTCGAGATTTGATCGATCGACTCCGTTTGCCCCCAAATTTTGGCTGTGCGTAACCTACAAACCTTGGGAGGAGCGCCCTATCATTTCAATTGATCGACATCACTATTTTTCTCATAAATGAGAATTTACGATTTTCGTGATTTTCAGTGTAACGCCCACGAATTTTTTGAGATTTGATTGACCGTCTCCGTTGGGCCCCAAATTTTGATAGTGCATAGCCTACAAGGTCTGGTGACGAGTGCCCTATCATTTCATTAGATCGGCATCACTATTTTTCACATAAATGAGAATTTGTTATATTTGCGATTTTAGGTGTATGTTAGCCCACGAATTTCTCGAGATTTGGTTGACCGTCTCCGTTTGACCCAAAATTTTAACTGCGCGTTGCCTATAAGGCCTTGTGAAGAGTGCCCTATCATTTCATTTGATCGACATAACAATTTTTTTGTATCAATAAGAATTTACGATTTTCACAATTTTCGGTGAGTGTTAGCCCTTTAGTCACAAAATAAGAACTGCCGAGATACAATTCATTTGATAAGATACTACATAATGTTGTTAAAATTGAAATATAATCGTCGAAAAAAGAGTTCATTAGTGGCACATTTTCTTAATGATCATAACTTTGGGCTGGATTATCCGTTTTACATGATTTTTTTTAATTTTGTATTCGAGATCTATCTGGACAAACTGCCGCAAGGCGGAGCCAATTTTCTCAAAATATGCCTCTATTGCAGTCATTCAACATTTTCCCCAATTTGGTTAACAGTTTTAATTTAAAAACTGATCCTGACGACCCACCACAACCGACACCACCATGGCAAGCGACCATGGTAGGCCAGCACTACCACCACCAATCTCTAGCATTGTCTTTATAGCATAAAGATAAGCATAGGAGTTTCCTTATAATATTTCGCTCGCTGGGCATTGATCGAGGGGCGTTGGGTCTCGGCATAGGTCAGCATGTGTCATCCGATGTCGGCCGGTCTGCGGACACTGGCATAGTGCGCCTATGTTGCTAACTTTCAAACTTTTCGGTGTGTGTTAGCCCGCGGATTTCTCGAGATTTGATCGGTCGTCTCTATTCGGCCCCAAATTTTGGTCGTGCGCAGCCTACAAACACTGGTGACGAGCGCCCTATCACTTTATTTGATCGGCATGACCATTTTTCAAATAAATGAGAATTTATAATTTTTGCGATTTTCGGTGTATGTTAGCCCACAGATTTTTCAAGATTTTAATGACAATCTCCGTTACGCCCCAAACTTTTGCCTTGCACAGCTTACAAAGCCTAGTGACTAGCGCCCTACCACTTTATTTGATTGACATCATTATTTTCCTCATAAATGAGAATTTTTATTATTTTCGCGATTTTCGGTGTGTGTTAGCCCACAGATTGCTCGAGATTTGATTGACCGTCTCCTTTTGGCCCCAAATTTTGGCCGTGTGTAGCCTAGAATCCCCGGTGACGAGCGTCCTATCACATTATTTGATCGGCATAACCATTTTTCAAATATATGAGAATTTACGATTTTTGCGATTTTCGCGGTGTGTTAGCCCACAGATTTCTCGAGATTTGATCGGTCGTCTGCGTTCGACCCTAAATTTTCATAGTCCACAGCCTACAAAGCCTGGTGACGAGTGCTCTATCACTTTATTTGATTGACATAACCATTTTTCGCATAAATGAGAATTTATGACTGTCTCCGTTTGGCCCCAAATTTTGGCCTTGCACAGCTTACAAAGCCTTGTGACGAGCAACCTACCACTTCATTTGATCAGCATCATCATTTTTCATATAAATGAGAATATATGATTTTCGCAATTTTCGGTGTGTGTTAGCCAACGGATTTCTCGAGATTTGATTGACCGTCTCCGTTTGGTCCAAAATTTTGGCTGTGCGCAGCCTATGAACCTTGGTACGAGCAGCCTATCATTTAATTTGATCGGCACAATAATTTTTTAAATAAATGAGAATTAACTATTTTTGCGATTTTCGGTATGTGTTAGCCCACGGATTCTCGAGATTTGATTGACCGTCTCTGTTTGGCTCTAAATTTTGGTTGTGCGTAGCCTACAAGGCCTGGTGACGAGTGCCTTATCATTTCATTTCATCGGCATCATTATTTTTCACATAAATGAGAATTTACGATTTTTACGATTTTCGGTTTATGTTGTTAGCCCACGGATATCTCGAGATTTGGTTGACTGTCTCCGTTTGACCCAAAATTTTAGCTACGCGCAACCTACAAGGCCTGGTGATGAGCGCCTTATCATTTCAATTGATCGGCATAACCATTTTTTGAATAAATGAGAATTTACGATTTTAGAGATTTTCGGTGTATGTTAGCCCACGGATTTCTTCGAGATTTGATTGACCGTGTCCGTTTGACCCCAAAGTTTGGTTGTGCACAACCTAGAATCTTGGGTGACGAGCGCCCTATCTCTTTATTTGATCGGCATAATCATTTTTTAAATAAATGAGAATTTACGATTTTCGCGATTTTTGGTGTATGTTAGCCCACTGATTTCTCGAGATTTGACCGTCCACAACCTACAAAGCCTGGTGATGAGCGCCTATCACTTTATTTGATCAGCATAACCATTTTTTGCATAAATGAGAATTTATGATTGTCGCAATTTTTGGTGTGTGTTAGCCCACGGATTTCTCGAGATTTGATCGATCGACTCCGTTTGGCCCCAAATTTTGATTGTGCGTAACCTACAAACCCTAGGACGAGTGCCCTATCATTTCTTTTGATCGGCATCAGTATTTTTCGCATAAATGAGAATTTACGATTTTTGCGATTTTCAGTATGTTTTAGCCCACGAATTTCTTGAGATTTGATTGACCGTCTCCGTTTGGACCCAAATTTTGGCTGTGCGTAGCCTAAAAGGTCTGGTGACGAGTGCCCTATCATTTCATTATAACGACATCACTATTTTTCACATAAATGAGAATTTGCTATTTTCGCGATTTTAGGTGTATGTTAGCCCACGAATTTCTCGAGATTTGGTTGACCGTCTCCATTTGATCCAAAATTTTAACTGCGCGAAACCTACAAGGCCTTGTGATGAGTGTCCTATCATTTCATTTGATCGGCATAACAATTTTTTGCATAAATAAGAATTTACGATTTTCACAATTTTCGGTGAGTGTTAGCCCTTTAATCACAAAATAAGAACTGTCGAGATACAAGTCTTTTGATGAGATATTACATAATGTTGTTAAAATTGAAATATAATCATTGGAAAAAGAGTTCATTAGTGGCACAGTTTCTTAATGATCATAACTTTGGGCTGGATTATCCGTTTTACATGATTTTTTTTTCATTTTGTGTATTTTTCGAGATCTATCTGGACAAACTGCCGCAAGGCGGTTTGGCGGAGCCAATTTTCTCAAAATATTCCTCTATTGCAGTCATTCAACATTTTTCCCAATTTGGTTAATAGTTTTAATTTAAAAACTAGTCCTAACGACCCACCACAACCGACACCACCATGGCAAGCGACCATGGTAGGCCAGCTCTACCACCACCAATCTCTAGCATTGTCTTTATAGCATAAGGATAAGCATAGGAGTTTCCTTATAAAATTTCGCTCGCTGGGCATTGATCGAGGGGCGTTGGGTCTTAGCATAGGTCAGCATGTGTCATCCGATGTCGGCCGATTTGCCGACACTGGAATAGTGAACCTATGTTGCCAACTTTCAAACTTTTCGGTGTGTGTTAGCCCACAGATTTCTCGAGATTTGATCGGTCGTCTCCGTTCGGCCCCAAATATTGGCCGTGCGCAGCCGACAAACACTGGTGACGATTGCCCTATCACTTTATTTGATCAGCATAACCATTTTTCAAATAAATGAGAATTTATAATTTTTGCGATTTTCGGTGTTTGTTAGCCCACAGATTTTTCAAGATTTGAATGACAGTCTCCGTTATGTCCCAAATTTTTGCCTTGCACATCTTATAAAGCCTAGTGACTAGCGCCCCACTATAGTTGATTGACATCATTATTTTTCTAACAAATGAGAATTTTTATTATTTTCGCGATTTTCGGTGTGTTAGCCCACGGATTGCTCAAGATTCGATTGACCGTCTCCGTTTGGCCCCAAATTTTGTCCGTGCACAGCCTAGAATCCCTGGTGACGAGCGTCCTATCACATTATTTGATCGGCATAACCATTTTCCAAATATATGAGAATTTACGATTTTTGCGATTTTCGGTGTGTGTTAGCCAACGGATTTCTCGAGATTTGATCAGTCGTTTGCGTTCGACCCTAAATTTTCGTCGTCCGCAGCCTACAAGGCCTGGTGACGAGCGCTCTATCACTTTATTTGATCCACATAACCATTTTTCGCATAAATGAGAATTTATGACTATCTCCGTTTGGCCCCAAATTTTGGCCTTGCACAGCTTACAAAGCCTTGTGACGAGTGCCCTACCACTTCATTTGATCAACATAATCATTTTTCGCATAAATGAGAATTTATGATTTTCGCAATTTTCTGTGTGTGTTAGCCAACGGATTTCTCGAGATTTGATTAACCGTCTCTGTTTGGCCCAAAATTTTGGCTGTGCGCAGCCTACGAACCTTGGTACGAGCGGCCTATCATTTCATTTGATCGACACAACCATTTTTCAAATAAATGAGAATTAATAATTTTTGCGATTTTCGGTGTGTGTTAGCCCACGGATTTCTCGAGATCTGATTGACCGTCTCTATTTGGCTCCAAATTTTGGCTGTGCGCAGCCTACAAGGCCTGGTGACGAGCGCCTTATCATTTCATTTCATCTGCATCATTATTTTTCACATAAATGAGAATTTACGATTTTCGCGATTTTCGGTATATGTTGTTAGCCCACGGATATCTCGAGATTTGGTTAACTGTCTCCGTTTGACCCAAAATTTTAGCTACGCGCAACCTACAAGGCCTGGTGACGAGCTCCCTATCATTTCATTTGATCGGCATAACCATTTTTTTAATAAATGAGAATTTACGATTTTAGCGATTTTCGGTGTATGTTAGCCCACGGATTTCTTTGAGATTTGATTGACCGTCTCCGTTTGGCCCCAAAGTTTGGTCGTGCGCATCCTAGAATCCCGGGTGATGAGCTCCCTATCTCTTTATTTTATCGGCATAATCATTTTAAAAATAAATGAGAATTTACGATTTTTGCGATTTTTGGTGTATGTTAGCCCACGGATTTCTCGAGATTTGATCGATCGTCTCCGTTCGGCCCAAAATTTTGACCGTCCGTAGCCTACAAGGCCTTGTGACGAGCCCCCTATCAGTTTATTTAATCGGTATAATCATTTTTTGCATAAATGAGAATTTAGGATTTTCGCGATTTTCGGTGTGTGTTAGCCCATGAATTTCTCGAGATTTAATCGGTTATCTCTATTTGGCCCAAAATTTTTGTTGTGCGCAGCATACAAACCCTGGTGATGAGCTCCCTATCATTTCATTTGATTGTCATAACCATTTATTGAATAAATTAGAATTTACGATTTTCGCGATTCTCGGTGTGTGTTAGCCCACGGATTTCTCGAGATTTGATTAACCATCTCCGTTTGGCCCAAAATTTTGGTCGTTGCAGCCTAGAATCCCTGGTGAAGAGCTCCCTATCACTTTATTTGATCGACATAACCATTTTTTGAATAAATAAAAATTTATGATTTTCGCGATTTTCGGTGTATGTTAGCCCACAGATTTTTCGAGATTTGAATGACAGTCTCTGTTAGGTCCCAAATTATGGCCGTGTGCAGTCTACAAAGCATAGTGACGAGGCCTTACCATTTCATTTGATCGGCATCATCATTTTTCGCATAATGAATTTATGATTTTCATGATTTTCGGTGTGTGTTAGTTCATGAATTTCTCGAGATATTATTGACCGTCTCCGTTTGACCCCAAATTTTGGCTGTGCACAGCCTACGTACCTTGATGACGAGCACCCTATCATTTCATTTGATCGGCATCACTATTTTTTGTATAAATAAGAATTTACAATTTTCGTGATTTTCGGTGTGTGTTAGCCCACAGATTTCTCGAGATTTGATTGACCGTCTCCGTTTGGCCCCAAATTTTGGCTATGCGCAGCCTACAAGGCCTGGTGACAAGCGCCCTATCATTTCATTTGATCCATAAAACTATTTTTTGAATAAATGAGAATTTATGATTTTCTCGATTTTCGATGTGTGTTAGCCCACGGATTTCTCGAGATTTGGTTGACCGTCTCCGTTTGAAAAAAAAATTTAGCTGCGCGCAGCCAATAGGGCCTAGAGACGAGCGCCCTATCATTTCATTTAATCTACATAACCAATTATCTAATAAATGAGAATTTATATTTTTTGCAATTTTCGGTGTACGTTAGCCCACGGATTTCTCGAGATTTGATTTATCGTCTCCGTTTGGCCCCAAATTTTTGCCGTTCGCAGCCTAGAATCCCTGATGATGAGCGCCCTATCACTTTATTTGATCGGCATAACCATTTTTTGAATAAATGAGAATTTATAATTTTCGCGATTTTCGGTGTATGTTAGCCCACTGATTTCTCGAGATTTGATTGACCGTCTCCGTTTGGCCCCAAATTTTTACCGTGTGCAGCCTAAAATCCCTGGTGACGAGTGCCCTATAGCTTTATTTGATCGGTATAACTATTTTTTGAATAAATGAGAATTTACGATTTTCATGATTTTCGGTGTATGTTATCCCACAGATTTCTCGAGATTCTATCGATCATCTCCGTTCGGCCCCAAATTTTGGCCGCACGCGCCTACAAGGCCTGGTGACGAGCACCCTATCACTTTATTTTATCGGCATAACCATTTTTCGAATAAATGAGAATTTACGATTTTCGCGATTTTCAGTGTAAGTTATCCCACGGATTATTCGAGATTTGAATGACAATCTCCGTTAGGCCCCAAATTTTGGCCGTGCGCACCCTACAAAGCCTAGTGACGAGCGCGATACCACTTCATTTGATCGGCATCATCATTTTTTACATAAATGAGAATTTATGATTTTCGCAATTTTCTGTGTGTTAGCCCACGGATTTCTCGAGATTTGATTGACCGTCTCCGTTTTGCCCCAAATTTTGGCTGTGCGCAGCCTACAAGGCCTGGTGACAAGCGTACTATCATTTCATTTGATCGGCATTACTATTTTTCGCATAAATGAGAATTTATAATTTTCGCGATTTTCAGTGTGTGTTAGCCCACAAATTTCTCGAGATTTGGTTGACTGTTTCCGTTTGACCCAAAATTTTAGTTGCGCACAGCTTACAAGGCCTAGTGAAGAGCTCCCTATCATTTCATTTGATCGGCATAACTATTTTTCGCATAAATGAGAATTTACGATTTTCGCGATTTTCGGTGTAAGTTAGCCCAAAGATTTCTCAAGATTTGGTTGACAGTCTCCGTTTGACCCAAAATTTTAGCTGCGCGCATCCTATAAGGCCTGGTGAAGAGCGCCCTATCATTTCATTTGATCGGCATAACCATTTTTTGAATAAATGTAAATTTATGATTTTCATAATTTTCGGTGTATGTTAGACCACGAATTTCTCGAGATTTGATTGACCGTCTCCATTTGGCCCCACTTTTTTGCCGTGCGCAACCTAGAATACCTGGTGACCTGGTGATGAGCGCCCTATCAATTTATTTGATCAGCATAACCATTTTTTAAATAAATGAGAATTTACGATTTTCGCGATTTTCGGTGTGTTTTAGCCCACGAATTTTTCGAGATTTGAATGACAGTCTCCGTAAGGCCTCATATTTTGGCCGTGCGCAGCCTACAAATCCTAGTAACGAGCTCCCTACCACTTTGTTTGATCGGCATCATCATTTTTCACATAAATGAGAATTTATGGTTTTCGCGATTTTATGTGTGTGTTAGCCCACGGATTTCTCGAGATTTGATTGACCGTCTCCGTTTTGTCCCAAATTTTAACTGTGTGCAGCCTACAAGGCCTGGTGACGAGCGCCCTATCATTTCATTTGATTGGCATCACTATTTTTCGCATAAATGAGAATTTACGATTTTCGCGATTTTCGGTGTGTGTTAGCCCACGAATTTCTCGAGATTTGGTTGACCGTTTCCGTTGGACCCAAAATTTTAGTTGCGCGCAGCCTACAAGGCCTAGTGAAGATCTCCCTATTATTTCATTTGATCGGCATAACCAATTTTCGCATAAATGAGAATTTAAGATTTTCGCAATTTTCAGTGTGTGTTAGCCCGTAAATCAAAAAATAAGAACTGTCGAGATGCAAGTCTTTTGATGAGATCTTACATAATGTTGTTAAAACTGTAATATAATCTCTGGAAAAAGAGTTCATTAGTGGCACATTATCTTAATGATCATAACTTTTGGCTGGATTTTTCGTTTTACATGATTTTTTTTATTTTGTGTATTTTTCGAGATCTATCTAGACAAACTGCCGCAAGGCGGTTTGGCGGAGCCAATTTTCTCAAAATATGCCTCTATTGCAGTCATTCAACATTTTTCCCAATTTGGTTAACAGTTTTAATTTAAAAACTGATCCTAACGACCCACCACAACCGACACCACCATGGCAAGCGACCATGGTAGGCCAGCACTACCACCACCAATCTCTAGCATTGTCTTTATAGCATAAAGATAAGCATAGGAGTTTCCTTATAAAATTTCGCTCGCTGGGCATTGATCGAGGGGCATTGGGTCTCTGCATAGGTCAGCATGTGTCATCCGATGTCGGCCGGTCTGCCGACACTGGCATAGCGCGTCGATGTTTCTAACTTTCAAATTTTTCGGTGTGTGTTATCCCGCGGATTTCTCGAGATTTGATCGGTCGATCTCCGTTCGGCCCCAAATTTTAGCTGTGCGCAGCCTACGAACCCTAGTGACGAGCACCCTATCACTTTATAGATCAGCATAACCATTTTTCTAATAAATGAGAATTTATGATTTTCACAATTTTCGTTGTATGTTAGCCCACAGATTTTTTGAGATTTGCATGACAATCTCCGCTAGGCCCAAAATTTTGGCCGTGCGCAGCCTACAAATCCTAGTGACGAGTGGCCTAGCACTTTATTTTATCGGCATCACTATTTTTTACATAAATGAGAATTTATGATTTTCGCGATTTTCGGTGTGTGTTAGCCCACGGATTTCTCGAGATTTGATTGACCGTCTCGGTTTGACCCCAAATTTTGGTTGTGCGCAGCCCACGAACCTTGATGACGAGCGCCCCATCATTTCATTTGATCAGCATCACTATTTTTCGCATAAATGAGAATTTACAATTTTCGTGATTTTCGGTGTATGTTAGCCCACGAATTTCTCGAAATTTGATTGACCGTCTCCATTTGGCGCCAAATTTTGGCCGTGCGCAGCCTAGAATCCCTAGTGACGAGCTCCATATCACTTTATTTGATCGGCTTAACCATTTTATAAATAAATGAAAATTTACAATTTTCGCGATTTTCGGAGTATGTTAGCCCACGGATTTCCCAAGATTTGATCGGTCGTCTCCGTTCGGCCCCAAATTTTGGCCATCAATAGCCTACAAGGCCTGGTGACGAGCGCCCTATCACATTATTTGATCATCATAACCATTTTTCAAATAAATGAGAATTTACGATTTTCGCGATTTTCGGTGTGTGTTAGCCCACAGATTTTTCGAAATTTGAATGACAGTCTTCGTAAGGCCCCAAATTTTGGCCGTGCGCAGCCTACAAAGCCTAGTAACGAGCGCCCTACCACTTCATTTGATCGGCATCACTATTTTTCACATAAATGAGAATTTATGATTTTCGCGATTTTCGGTGTGTGTTAGCCCACGGATTTCTTGAGATTTGATTGACTGTCTCCGTTAGGCTCCAAATTTTGGCTGTGCGCAGCCTACAAGTCATGGTGACGATCGCCTTATCATTTGATTTTATCGGCATAACCATTTTTCGTATAAATGACAATTTATGATTTTTGCGATTTTCGTTGTATGTTACCCCACGGATTTCTCGAGATTTGATTGATCGTATCCGTTTGGCCCCAAATTTTGGCCGTGCGTATCCTAGAATCCCTGGTGATGAGCACCCTATCACTTTATTTTATCGGCATAATCATTTTTTAAATAAATGAGAATTTACGATTTTTGCCATTTTCGGTGTATGTTAGCCCACGGTTTTTTCGAGATTTGAATGACAGTCTCCGTTAGGCCCAAATTTTGGTCGTGCGCAGCCTACAAAGCCTTGTGACAATCTCCCTACCATTTGATTTGATCGGCATAACCATTTTTCGCATAAATGAGAATTTATGATTTTCGCAATTTTCGATGTGTGTTAGCCAACAGATTTCTCGAGATTTGATCAATCGTCTCCGTTTAGCCTAAAATTTTGGCTATGTGCAGATTACGAACCTTGATGACGAGCTCCCTATCATTTCATTTGATCTGCATTACTATTTTCCACATAAATGAGAATTTATGATTTTCGCGATTTTCGGTGTGTATTAGCCCACGAATTTCTCGAGATTTGATTGACCGTCTCCTTTTGGACCCAAATTTTAGTTGTGCGCAGTCTACAAGGCCTGGTCACGAGCGCCCTATCATTTTATTTGATCAGCAAAACCATTTTTCGTATAAATGACAATTTATGATTTTCGCGATTTTCGTTGTATGTTACCCCACAAATTTCTCGAGATTTGATTGACCGTCTCCGTTTTGCCCCAAATTTTTGCCGTGGGTATCTAGAATCCCTGATTACGAGCGCCCTATCACTTTATTTGATCGGCATAATCATTTTTCAAATAAATGAGAATTTACGATTTTCTCAATTTTCGGTGTATGTTAGCCCACGGATTTTTTGAGATTTGAATGAAAGTCTCCATTAGGCCCCAAATTTTGGTCGTGCGCATCCTAAAAATCCTAGTGACAAGCTCCCTACCACTTGATTTGATCAGCACAATAATTTTTCGCATAAATGAGAATTTATGATTTTTGCAATTTTCGGTGTGTGTTAGCCAACAAATTTCTCGAGATTTGATTTATCGTCTCCGTTTAGCCTCAAATTTTGGTTGTCCGCATCCTTCAAGGCCTGGTGACGAGCGCCCTACCACTTTATTTATTCGGAATAACCATTTTTTGCATAAGTGAGAATTTATGATTTTCGTGATTTTTTATGTGTGTTAGCCTACGAATTTTTCCAGATTTGATCGGTCATCTCCGTTCGGCCCCAAATTTTTGCCGTCCACAACCTACAAGGCTTGGTGAAGAGCGCCCTATCAGTTTATTTGATCGGCATAACCATCTTTCGCATAAATAAAAATTTAGGATTTTCGCGATTTTCGGAGTGTGTTAGCCCACGGATTTCTCGAGATTTGATTGACCGTCTCTGTTTGGTCCCAAATTCTGGCTGCACATAGCCTAGGAACCTTGATGATGAGCGCCCTATCATTTGATTTGATTGGCATCACTATTTTTCGCATAAATGAGAATTTACGATTTTTGCGATTTTCGGTGTGTGTTAGCCTACGGATTTCTTGAGATTTGATTGAACGTCCACGTTCGGCCCCAAATTTTAGCTGTGCGAAGCCTACAAGGCCTGGTGATGAGCTCCCTCATTTCATTTGATCGGCATCACTATTTTTCGCATAAATGAGAATTTACGATTTTCGCTATTTTCGGTGTTTGTAAGCCCACGAATTTCTCGAGATTTGGTTGACCGTCTCCGTTTGATAAAATATTTTAGTTGCAAGCAGCCTACAAGCCTTGGTGACGAGCGCCCTATCTTTTCTTTTGATAGGCATAAACATTTTTCGAATAAATGAGAATTTAAGATTTTGTGATTTTCAGTGTATGTTAGCCCACGGATTTCTCGAGATTTGGTTGACCGTTTCCGTTTGACCCAAAATTTTAGTTGTGCACAGCCTACAAAGCCTATGACGAGCGCCCTATCACTTTAATTGATCGGCATCATCATTTTTCGCATAAATGAGAATTTATGATTTTTGCGATTTTCGGTGTATGTTAGCCAATGGATTTCTCAAGATTTGATTGACCGCCTCCGTTTGACTCCAAATTTTTGCCGAGCGCAGCCTAGAATCCCTGGTGACGAGCGCCTATCACATTATTTGACCGACATAATCATTTTTCGAATAAATAAGAATCTACGATTTTCGTGATTTTCGGTGTATGTTAGCCCATAGATTTCTCGAGATTTACCAGTCGTCTCTGTTCGGCCCCAAATTTTGACCGTCGCAGCCTACAAGGCCTGGTGACAAGCGCCCTATCGCATTATTTGATTGGCATAATCATTTTTAAAATAAATCAGAATTTATGATTTTCGTGATTTTCTGTGTTTGTTAGCCCACGAATATCTCGAGAATTGATTGACCGTCTCCGTTTAGCCCCAAATATTGGTCGTGCGCAGCCTATGAGCCCTGGTGATGAGAACCCTATCATTTTATTTGATCGGCATCACTATTTTTCACATAAATGAGAATTTACGATTTTCGCAATTTTCGTTGTCTGTTAGCCCACAGATTTTTCGAAATTTAATTGAACGTCTCCGTTTGGCCCCAAATTTTGGCCGTGCGCAGCCTAGAATCCCTGGTGACAAGAGCCATATCACATTATTTCATCGGCATAACCATTTTCCGAATAAATGAGAATTTACGATTTTCGAAATTTTCAATGTGTGTTAGCCCACGGATTTCTCGAGATTTGATCGGTCGTCTCCGTTCGGTCCCAAATTTTGGCCGTCCGCAGCCTGCAAGTCCTAGTGACGAGCGCCCTATCACTTTATTTGATCAGCATAACCATTTTCTCCATAAATGAGAATTTAGAATTTTCGCGATTTTCGGTGTGTGTTAACCCACGGATTTCTCGAGATTTGATTGACCGTCTCCGTTTGACCCAAAATTTTAGCTGCGCACAGCCTACAAGGCCTGGTGACAAATGCCCTATCATTTATTTTATCGGCATGACCATTTTTCGAATAAATGAGAATTTACGATTTTCGCCATTTTCGGTGTATGTTAGCCCATGAATTTCTCGAGATTTGGTTGACCGTCTCCATTTGACCCAAAATTTTAGCTGCGCACAGCCTACAAGGCCTGGCGACGAGCACCCTATCATTTCATTTGATCGGCATAACTATTTTTCGCATAAATTAGAATGTACGATTTTTGCGATTTTCGGTGTGTGTTAGCCCACGGATTTCTCGAGATTTCATTGACCGTCTCAGTTTGACCCAAAATTTTAGCTGCGCGAAACCTACAAGGCCTGGTGATGAGCGCCATCTCATTTCGTTTGATTGGTATTATCATTTTTCGAATAGATGAAAATTTAAGATTTTCGCGATTTTCCATGTATGTTAGCCCATGGATTTCTCGAGATTTGATCATTCGTCTCCGTTCGGCCCCAAATTTTTGCCGTCCGCAGCCTACAAGGCCTGGTGACGAGCGCCCTATCACTTTATTTGATCGGCATAACCATTTTTGGCATAAATGATAATTTACGACTTTCAGGATTTTCGATATGTGTTAGCCCTTTAATCACATAATAAAAACTGCCGAGATGCAAGTCTTTTGATGATATCTTACATAATGTTGTTAAAATTGTAATATAATCGCCGGAAAAAGAGTTCATTAGTGAAAGATTATCTTGATGATCATAACATTGGGCTGGATTATCCGTTTTACATGTTTTTTTTATTTTGTGTATTTTTTCGATATCTATCCAGAAAAATTATGCCCTATCACTTTATTTGATCGACATAACTATTTATTAGATAAATGAGAATTTATGATTTTCGCAATTTTCGGTGTATGTTAGCCCACGAATTTCTCGAGATTTGGTTGACAGTCTTCGTTTGACCCAAAATTTTAGCCGCACGCAGCCTAGAAGGCCTTGTGACGAGTGCCCTATCATTTTATTTTATCGGCATAACCATTTTTCGAATAAATGAGAATTTACGATTTTCGCAATTTTCCGTGTGTGTTAGCCCACGGATTTCTCGAGATTTGATTGACCGTCTCCGTTTGGCACCAAATTTTGGGTGTGGGCAGCCTACGAACCTTGATGACGAGTGCCCTATCATTTCATTTTATTGGCATCACTATTTTTCGTGTAAATGAGAATTTATGATTTTTGCGATTTCGGTGTGCGTTAGCCCACAGATTTCTCGAGATTTGATTGACCGTCTCCGTTTGGCCTCAAATTTTTGTTGTGCGTAGCCTACAAGGCCCTGTGACGAGTTCCCTATCATTTCATTTGATCGGCATCACTACTTTTCGCATAAATGAGAATTTCTAATTTTCGCGATTTTCGGTGTGTGTTAGCCCACAGATTTCTCGAGATTTGGTTGACTGTCTCCGTTTGACAAAAAATTTTAGAGGCGCGCAGCTTACAAGGCCTTGTGACGAGATCCCTATCATTTTATTTTATCGGCATAACCATTTTTCAAATAAATGAGAATTTACGATTTTCGCGATTTTCGGTGAATGTTAGCCCACAGATTTCGTGAGATTTGATTGACCGTCTCCGTTTTACCCCAATTTTTTGTCGTGTGCAGCCTAGAATCCCTGGTGACGAGTTCCCAATCATTTTATTTTATCGGCATAACCATTTTGTGAATAAATGAGAATTTAGGATTTTCACGATTTTCGGTGTATGTTAGCCCACGGATTTCTCGAGTTTTGATCGATAATCTCTGTTCGGCCGCAAATTTTGGCCTTGCGCAGCCTACAAACTCTGGTGAAGAGCGCCCTATCACTATATTTGATCGGCATAACCATTTTTTTCATAAATGAGAATTTAGGATTTTCGCGATTTTCAGTGTGTGTTAGCCCACAAATTTATCGAGATTTGATTGACCGTATCCGTTTTGCCCCAACTTTTGACTGTGCGCAGCCTATGAACCTTGATGACGAGCGCCCTATCATTTCAATTGATCGGCACCACTATTTTTCACATAAATGAGAATTTTCAATTTTCGCGATTTTCGGTGTGTGTTAGCCTACGGATTTCTCGAGATTTGATTGACTGTCTCCGTTTGGCCCCAAATTTTGGCAGTGTGCAGCCTAGAATCCCTGGTTACGAGCGCCCTATTACATTATTTTATCGGATTAACTATTTTTTAAATAAATGAGAATTTATGATTTTGGATATTTTCGGTGTGTGTTAGCTCACGGATTTCTTGATATTTGATCGGTCATCTCCGTTCGGCCCCAAATTTTGGCCGTTCGCAGCTTTTAAGGCCTGGTGACGAGCGCCCTATCACTTTATTTGATCGGCATAACCATTTTTTCATAAATTAGAATTTAGAATTTTCGCGATTTTCGGTGTGTGTTAACCCACGGATTTCTCGAGATTTGATCGGTCGTCTCCGTTTGGCCCCAATTTTTTTCTGCGTGCAACTTACAAACCATAGTGACGAGCGCCCTATCATTTCATTTGATCGGCATCACTATTTTTTGCAGAAATAAGAATTTACAATTTTCGCGATTTTCGGTGTGTGTTAGCCCACAGATTTCTCGAGATTTGATTGACCGTCTCCGTTTGGCCTAAAATTTTGGCTGTGCGGAGCCTATGAATCTTAATGGCGAGTTCCCTATCATTTTATTTGATCGGCGTCACTATTTTTTGCATAAATGAGAATTTATGATTTTCGCGATTTTCGGTGTGTGTTAGCCCACAGATTTCTCGAGATTTGATTGACCGTCTCAATTTTACCCAAAATTTTAGCTTCGCGCAGCCTACAAGGCCTGGTGACGAGCACCCTATAACTTCATTTGATCGGCATAACATTTTCTCAAATAAATGAGAATTTATGATTTTCGCGATTTTCGGTGTATGTTAGCCCACGAATTTCTCGAGATTTGATTGACCGTCTCCGTTTGGCCCCAAATTTTGGACGTTCGCAGCTAGAATCCCTTGTGACGAGCGCCCTATCACTTTATTTGATCGGCGTAACCATTTTTCGAATAAATGAGAATTTACGATTTTCGTGATTTTCGATGTATATTAGCCCACGGATTTCTCGAGATTTGATTGACCGTCTCCGTTTTACCCTAAATATTGGCCGTGCGCAGCCTAGAATCCCTGGTGACGAGCGCCCTATCACATTATTTGATTGGCATAACCACTTTTCAAATAAATGAGAATTTACGATTTTCGCAATTTTCGGTATGTATTAGCCCACGAATTTCTCGAGATCTGATCGGTCGTCTCTGTTAGGCCCCAAATTTTTGCCATCCGCAGCCTACAAGGCCTGATGACGAGCACCCTATCACTTTATTTGATCGACATAACCTTTTTCGCATAAATGAGAATTTAGGATTTTTGCGATTTTTAGTGTGTGTTAGCCCACGGATTTCTGGATATTTGATTGACCATCTCCGTTTGGCCCCATATTTTGGCTGTGCACAGCCTACGAACCTTGATGACGAGCGCCCTATCATTTCATTTGATCGGCATCACTATTTTTAGCATAAATGAGAATTTATAATTTTCATGATTTTTGGTGTGTGTTAGCCCACGGATTTCTTGACATTTGATTGACCGTCTCTATTAGGCCCCAAATTTTGGTTGTGCGCAGCCTACAAGGCCTGGTGATGAGCTCCCTATCATTTCATTTGATCGGCATCATTATTTTTTGCATAAATGAGAATTTTATAATTTTTGCGATTTTCAGTGTATGTTAGCCCATGAATTTCTCAAGATTTGATTGACCGTCTCCATTTTACACAAAGTTTTAGCTGCCGCAAGGCGGTTTGGCGGAGCCAATTTTCTCAAAATATGCCTCTATCGTAGTCATTCAATATTTTTCCCAATTTGGTTAACAGTTTTAATTTTAAAACTGGTCTTTATGACCCACCACAACCGACACCACCATGGCAAGCGACCATTGTAGGCCAACACTACCACCACCAATCTCTAGCATTGTCTTTATAGCATAAACAGAAGCATAGGTGTTTCCTTATAAAATTTCGCTCACTGGGCATTGATCGAGGGACGTTGGGTCTCGGCATAGGTCAGCATGGGTCATCCGATGTTTGCCGGTCTTCCAACACTGGCATAGTGCGCCTATGTTGCTAACTTTAAAACTTTTCTGTGTGTGTTTGCCCACAGATTTCTCGAGATTTGATCGGTCGACTCCGTTCGGCCCCAAATTTTGGCCATGCGCAGATTAAAAACCTTGGTGACGAGCGCCCTGCCACATTATTTGATCGGCATAACCATTTTTCAAATAAATAAGAATTTATGATTTTCCCAATTTTCATTATATGTTAGCCCACAGATTTTTTGAGATTTGAATGAAGTCTCCATTAGGTCCACAATTTTGGCCGTGCGCAACCTACAAAGCCTAGCGATGAGCGCACTACCACTTCATTTGATTGGCATAATCATTTTTCGCATAAATGAGAATTTATGATTTTTGCGATTTTCGGTGTGTGTTAGCCCACAGATTTCTCGAGATTTGATTAACCGTCTCCGTTTGGCCCCAAATTTTAGCTGTGCGCAACCTATGAACCTTGATGATGAGCGCCCTATCATATTATTTTATCGATATAACCATTTTTTGAATAAATGATAATTTACAATTTTCGTGATTTTCGGTGTACGTTAGCCCATGAATTTCTCGAGATTTGATTGACCGACTCTGTTTGACCCAAAATTTTAGCTGCACGCAGCCTACAAGGCCTGGTGACGAGCACCCTCTCATTTAATTTGATCAGCATAACCATTTTTTGAATAAATGAGAATTTACGATTTTTGCGATTTTCGTTGTGTGTTAGCCCACGAATTTTTTGAGATTTAATTGATCGTCTCTGTTTGGCCCCAAATTTTGGCCGTGCGCAGCCTAGAATCCCTTGTAACGAGCGTCATATCACATTATTTTATCGGCATAACCATTTTTTGAGTAAATGAGAATTTACTATTTTTGCAATTTTCGGTGTGTGTTAGCCCACGAATTTCTCGAGATTTGATCGGTCATCTCCTTTCGTCCCCAAATTTTGGTCGTCCGCAGCCTACAAGGCCTGGTGACGAGTGCCCTATCACTTTATTTGATCGGCATAACCATTTTTCGCATAAATGAGAATTTAGGATTTTCGCGATTTTCGGTGTGTGTTACCCTACGGATTTCTTGAGATTTGATTGACCGTCTCCGTTTGTCCCAATATTTTGGCTGTGCGCAGCCTAAAAACCTTGATGACTAGAGTCCTATCATGTCATTTGATCGGCATAAATATTTTTCAAATAAATCAGAATTCGCGAAAATAGTGATGCCGATCAAACGAAATGATAGGGCGCTTTGTCACCAGGCCTTGTAGGCTATGCTGCAGCCAAAATTTAGGGCCAAATAGAGACGGTCAATCAAAACTCGAGAAATCCGTGGGCTAATCTTATTTATGCAAAAAATAGTGATGCCGATCAATTGAAATGATATGGCGCTCGTTACCAGGCCTTGTAGGCTGCGCACTGCCAAAATTTGGGGCCAAACGGAGACGGTCAATCAAATCTCGAGAAATTCGTGGGCTAACACACACCGAAAATTGCGAAAATCATAAATTCTTATTTATGGGAAAAATAGTGATGCCAATCAAATGATATGATAGGGCGCTCGTCACCAGGCTTTGTAGGTTACGCACAGCCAAAATTTGGGGCCAAACGGAGACGGTCAGTCAAATCTCGAGAAATCTGTGGGTCAACACTGGAGCACTAGTGAGTCGAGTTTTTAACT
>JACEIK010001381.1:14427-35098 GCA_018107945.1 Datura stramonium
CTAAAAGAAAATATTTATTATAAAATAGTATTCACCAATTGTAGTCATAACTTCACGAGAACGGGCTACTGGTGTTTGCTTTTTTTACATTCATACTCTTTCTATATTTTAATTAAATTGGTTAACAAATTGTTCTTTTTATTCTTATACGTTTTATTTATAACAATTAAATCGTGATCTAATTATCTAAACATCAAATTTTCTGATAAATATCATTATTATAATGAGATTTGACATTTTTATTTATAACTGTTAAATAACATCTAAATTTTTAGATAAATGTTATTATTATAACAAGATTTAACCGTATGATTAAAAAAATTATGAGATGCTAACAATTTGGATTTTTTTTAAAAAATCTTGCTAAGATCTATTATACTATAAATAAGTTTGTAATGGGCTATATAATCAACTGGCCCAATCGAGGAAATTGGCGGCCTTTTGTCCATTTCTAATGTGGCAATCGGGCTTACATTGGACTAAGGTGTTCAACTGTTAAATAAGTAGACTTTGCATCAAATATTTACTTTTACAAGTGTTATTTAAAGTTTAGCCAATTTCATCAAAGTATTTAATTCTTAGCCTTAGATGATTTTTTTTTATTTTTCACTCGGTGTTTGATATTCGCATTGAAATTTGATTATTTTGAATCACGTGTTGCAATGCCTATTGTGGTGACAATGCTTCAAACAAAAGAATTTTCATACTCATGACTCAAACCTAATGCTATTAGTTAAGAATGGAGTAGAGAGATCTCAATCATCCCACCACAACTCATGTTGGTCTTCAATCTACATGCACAAAGCCATTCGGCTAAATAACAGAGGTGGATGTAGCTCACAGGCTATGAGTTCAACTAAACCTATAGCTTTGATATGTGAACATAAAAGATCATTAAATTTTTAATAAATAAATAAAAGTTCATAATAATATATAATACACTGTCGCAAAGTCATTCTAAAAAAAATACAACTTAAGAATCAAAATTTAGTTCAATAAAAGATAAAATTAAACATGAGTTGTAGTGTACTATTCTTTAATATAATCCTCTGACATAGTACGGACAATCTCCTCACAGACAATATAATAATTGGCAAAGATTGTTTATAATTTATTAAATAA
The DNA here is from genome assembly GCA_018107945.1 of Datura stramonium. Classification (NCBI taxonomy): domain Eukaryota; kingdom Viridiplantae; phylum Streptophyta; class Magnoliopsida; order Solanales; family Solanaceae; genus Datura; species Datura stramonium. Next base: position 15,550 of record JACEIK010001381.1, read on the forward strand.
ATGATTGGTAATACGACCTGCTCTGATATCAAGTTTGCCACGCCCCACCTTGGGAGGCACGACNCAATATAATAATTGGCAAAGATTGTTTATAATTTATTAAATAAATGATTGGTAATTATAATTGGTATATATAAAATGATGAACTTTTTTTTATAAAATATAAACTTGTGGGTTAAATTTTACATTTGAAAAATCTCATCTCATGATTTGAAATCCCAAATCAAGTTTTTTGGAGAATTTGTGATTTCATCTCATGATTTGAAATTATGAGTTGAAATCGCATGTCCAAACACTGATTTCATCTCAAAATTTCAAATTGCGACATGAAATCGCATATCCAAAGACCTACTTAATATGCAATATTCAATAATAAAAACATAAATATTGAACCTATTAATTAAAAATTCTGAATCTGTTACTATAACCGCTATCGCATAGAAATTCGTGATGCAATGACCGACACCAAATTGGGATTTGTAGTTAATTTCTTTTATGTACGATAATAGATGATAAAAATAGCAAAAAATAAAAATGCTTAATTAGATAGATGTTTCGCAGGTATACTAGAAAAATCCTCAAATTTAAACCCTTAAGGACCATTTTACCCTCAACGAAAACTTTCCGATACGAATTCAGATCTACTCCAGCCCAGATACAAATATCGGAGCGAAAACAGAAAAAAAAAAACCAATGGCACTTCATTGTAACCAATGGACCTACTCAACTTTGATATAAAAATGAAACTTACATTGGTAACCTAAAATCAGATCCCACATACGAGATTACACTGAGTACGTTATTGTACGTTAATAACCTAAAAACACAAACATTACACCTAATTAATCAAAAATGTAGTTGTCTAAAGTCTAAACAATTATATTGTAAACAAAACGTGGTACACATAATAAATAATAAACACATAAAGCTAATTAGGTCACAAATATTCAAGACCGTGAAGCCTCATATTCAATCTTCTAAGCCAAACAGAATGAAGTATCATGTGGAAAACATCATATCTCTTTGGATTCATATTAACTTCAAAATGCCTCCTCACTTGTTTGCCTCTTCTTTGCAACCTTATATATTGCCTTGTTGAAATCCCAACCAGGATTTTCTTCAAGTCCGGAATCCGATCGACGGGGACTTCAACGGAGAACGATTTCCAATTCAAAACGTCGCTAAATGGGGGCACGTAATGGTCCTTGATGAGGACGGGGACACATCCTGTGTATAGTGCCTCGACCATTCGGGGACTAGCAACCTCGTATCCGCTAGGACAAAGGCAAAACTTGCTATTCCTGAGCATGCCATAGTACGAGACGCCTTTTGGTAGGTACCTGTGGACTTGGATGTCGTCGTCTTTGTTCTCCCAGTGCTCGAGAAGTATCGGGCGTATAGGTCCGTGAAGCCCTCCGGCGAAGAATGCCAAGATTGACCGACGTGATGGGGATGGACCGCCGATCAGGCCGTCCATCGTACCTCCCGGAAGGAGGATCTCCGGGAAGGATACATCTTTAGAAGGCTTGAATCCTTCCGAGGTATTAGCATTGCATAACGCTCGGATTGAGTTCTTGAATAGCTCTGGAACCGCCTTTGAAAGTTCAGGGCCCTACACGATCGACGCATTTCAAAACAATCATTATTCTACGGCGAATATACATATGTAGGAGCCTAGGAGCGAGGAGAACGTAAGGTTCTTACCCAATCATGGCAAGCAAGCATGAAATGATCCGCGCCTAGGCTTCGATTCCAATAAGGATATTTCCCAGAAACAAGATTAATGTAATCCATAAGAGTTTGTTTCATTGGATTCCAATGTTCTCTGGAGTTCCTATCATATATGAAGTGAACTATCGCCGTCACACTGATAGGTAGGAAGAAGACATGAGCTTTCTCGGGGTCTCTAGTTCGGAATTTGGTCGTCTCCATTTGATATATAAAGTTTCCCTCCATCGCGTATATGCTTTTGCACGGACCGTTGTGAAAAATAGGTTGTTCTCCTTCTTCATACACAAATACCTTGAATTGCTTTTCCATTTCCAAGTAACTCCTGAAGTTAGAACCAAACACATTAGCTTCATAAATTTGCTTTAACTGGAACAAAACTCAAAACTAATTTTAGAATCGACAAAAATAACCCGAGGAGATCATAAAGAGAGATTTTTGTTCGGTTGAAATAGATAATTTTATATGTAATCTTACAGAATAACTAATACCAAACTAATTTGACTATTTTGGGTTTAAATCATATGGGACAATGTATCTAGTCCATTCGAGTGATTTAACATGACAAGGACGACGAATTATTTCAATGCAAGAAGTCAAAGTGAGAATATTCTAACACGACTATTAGATAAAGCGACAACGACTAAATATACTTCCAGCAATGTCATGACAAAGAATAGAATACTATTCCATTAACACGTCTCTCTCAAAAGAATTATCTAAACCCATATCATAGAGACGGAAAAATATAGGACCAAACGATCATATCGGAAAAAAAAAGATACACTTACCAATAACGAGGTGTCAATTAGATGACCTAAAAACAGTTCACGTTAGACTGATAATGATCGATAAACAGAGCCATATCTATGAAAACCATCGGCATTCCAATACATTGGACCGGTTGGAACATCTGGACTAAACTAATTTCCAGCAAAGTCATGGCAAAGACTAGAATACTATTCTATTAACATGATTATCTAAACGCATATCACAACAACGAAAAAATTATAGGACCAAACGATCAACATAGGGGCCCCAAAGCAAAAATGTAGAAGACTTCTCAACGACCAATTAAAGTCATGTTATATTGATAACGATTGAAAAACAGAGCATACCTATGAAAAGCTTTGGCATTCCAATACATTGGACCGGATGGAACATAGTCGGAATCATCCGTTTGATTTCCATACATAGCGGCTTCTTTGATGGCGGCTCGAGCTTTCCCCAATTTGACTTCTAACTTCTCCAAATTGGTAAACTTTTTCTTGATTTTTGGTTCAATTGGAAGGGCATGAGTTTCATTCAAAGAAGACAACTCATGTGGTTTCTCCAATGAAATGTTAAAACTTTCATTCTTCTGTGTAATAACCTGTTTAAAAAGATACATATATATAATTAATTATCGATCTTCGATACTAAAGTTTCGTGAGTGAAAGTGAAATTTCTCCCCAAGCTGTTGTGGGGAAAAAAATTAAGATAAATTTTGTTAACAAACAATGTCTTCAACATTTTTTTTTCCAAATCTACCCTCAAAATCTATAGCTAAACGGAAGATTAAAAAAAAATACATGCATAATTTCAAAAACACTAAAAATAGAAACAAATATGAAAAAACAAATCATCATTTCACAAACAGACTATAATCCAACATATGGGATCTCGAGACTGTTTCAGATAGACTCTCGACTTAGAGGCCGAGAATATCAACAACAAATAATACAACAATGGAAGCATAAAAAGAGAGAGAAACTAAGTCGGGAACAACAGCAACAACAAATAATATAATAATCGAAGCACAGACATAGAGGGAAACTATAAAAGTTAAAAAAAAAAGTACATGCATAAAGAAAATACCCACAAAACTCTTCTAGAACATTCATTAAAAAAAATTTAAAAAAAAAAAAACACTTACTGGTTGCTGAGTTTCTTGAAATTGTTCTTCAGATTCTTGATCAGCTTCAGCAGTAAGTGGTGAAAAACTACTATTACTGCTACTGTTAAAGCTGTAATCTTCCAAAATAGCCTCTTCACGGTCAGCACCGCCGTTGACCTCCACCGCCACCAACTCCGGTTGCTCACCACCACCACCGCCGGCGGCGGAATTATTTTTTCCTGTTTAAAAAAAAAAGCATAAATAATTACCAAATTACCCTTTAAATCATCCAATATCACTACTACTCATAATTTTAAAAATAATAATAATAATAACCTGAACTGAAAAACCAACTTGAAGAAGGAGGAGAAAAGGTAGAATTCTTTGAATTTGAATTCCCAAATGCGAAAAAAACAGAAACCAAAATAAATGGAATCATAATCCATACAAGCCTTGTTGATGCTGCTTTGCTACACCATGATGAACAAACCTTCATCTTTTATAATTACAAAAAAAAAATTAAAAAAAATTACTAACTAACTTGTACTAGGAAATTACAAGTAGTACTAATAATAATTACAATCTTCTTATATATAAATTGAAATTGAAATTGAAATTATATTTATTTTCTTGGGGAAAAGTGAAGGGGAAGAGCTTTTTTTTTTCTTTTTTTGGACAGAGAGATTAGAGAAGTAATTGGTGAGAAATGGTTGCAATATTCTGCCAAGCGTCTCATAGTCCCTAAGCCTTTATTTCGAGTTCTTCATGCAAAAATACGTCATTTTTTCTTTTTTCTTTTTTCTTTTATTATCATTTTCATCGTTTATTTTTACTAATTCACTATATTTAAAAAAAATATTTTATAAATAAAGTTATCATTTTATTTATTATTTAGTAATATCAAATTAATATGTCGACGTTAAGAGTGTTTAAAATAAATTCTCAAATTATCTTAAAATAATTCAACATACAATATATATACATAAATGTCATATATAGTATATTTTTTAATAAAAATTCAGAATGAACATCTTTGAAATGTCCTAACTCCGTCCTTAGATATCGGATAATAAAATTAAAAGGGAGGGGAGTGTGTTATTTCAATTTTGTCCCTTTTCGTTTTTATTTTTCCAGAAAATAATGCACACTAATGAGCTTTTCCTTTTCTTTTTATTTATTTATTTTGTGTTTTAAAACAAATTTTCAAAGCTCATCACCGCCCCCTTGTGTTAAATCCGTTATATTCGGGTTGGTGTTTGGTGTGCTGAATAAGCAATAATTTTGAGAGACAAAATTTTAATATTATATAATTTTATTAAATATTATGTCTCTTTACTTTATTATTAGTGTTTTATTAAGTTTTATATATAATATTTATATAATTAAGTCACCTAAGATAAATATAAGTAAATCTCTTTTAATATTGATTAATAAATTTAAAATAAGTGAAGTACTTCTTTTTGAATATAAATTTATAATATAAGTTTAAAGTCTATTCACTAACTATATAAGAAGTATTTACACATAATAAATCACTTATTAAATAATTATATATATATATATATTATATAATAAAATATTATTATATTGTGATTTTTTGTATTTATTAATTTTTTATGTAATATCTTTTTGTATTTATATTTTAAATTAGTTTGATTTTATAATTTCTTTGAATATAAATTACAATATTAATAAATCTAAACTTGATCTTATAATGTGATATTTCTATTAATTTGTAAATCTCGACTAATTTATTAAATTAATTTAATACACACTATTTTTTATCGATATAAGTATTAATTCTATCTTTTTTAATTAGAATCTAAACAAATAAGAAATAGTACTATTTTTCTTTCTTTTACTCTCTCATATTCATAGCACACTTTGCTTGATATATTTGAGGTGGCTATTTAATTAATAGAGGTTAGTAAAGGGATGAATGTGAAGTTATTTAATGAGTAGAATTTTTGAATATTTTGAAAAAATGGTATTAAGTTAATGATGGTATTAAATACCACATTAAACACCTTCATTTTGGAACCTGAAATTTGTAATTACATCTCCATAATTGCAATTTGTTGTCATTAATTAATTAATTATGTTAAGGATGGGGCTACTCACATGACTAGGAAAAAGTAGTTTTTTTTTTTTTTTTTTTTTTATTTTCAAGATTTGCATTGAATTTATTTTGTCAAAAAGTAAGAAAAATTTCAACTATTAAAATATTTATAGGACATCATGCATCATGACATTTTTTGTTTTGACTTTTTTTATTTTCCTTTTTCATATAATGTTAGGCCATTTTATGTCCTTTATATATATATATGGACATTTTCTACTTTTCATATCTTTTCAAAATTTGGTATGATTTTCAAGAAGAAGCTAGTAGTATGGAAACAATCTTGAATCCCGCAAAAGTAGGGATAAGATCTGCGCATTTTTAGTGATAAAAGTAAAATTTTTATAAAGAAATGTTAAAATAAATAAAAGTTAGATAACTTTTTTCAGCATATAGTATTTACAAAGGGATTTCAATTTGGCACTCGCTAGCATAAGGTAGCTCGTATTCGTATATCTTATCGCCGAGGAGATTATAACTATAAAGTTATCTTGAATATGTTTATATTGTAGAAATCACTCTCTCTGCCATTTAATTGCTATGATAGTTGCAAACCCATAAAAAAATTAATAGAGATGGTAATTTGACTAATATAACTTTATTAATTTTTTGAAAACATATAACAATAATTATTTTCATATTATAGAATGACTTTAAGTACTAAGAGTAGAATTGAAAAAATATGGTTAATTATTTCTTGAATTTTGAAACTAACAAATATTTTGAAACAATTATTTTTAATATACCTAACAATTAAAATAAAATACGAGACATTAACTAATATGATTGCAAATATAGGAGTAATAATACCTATATATAAATTTCTGCGTAAAATCACTATATTAACATTATAATGTTTGAGTAGCTTTGGTTCTTGCATATATATATGAATTAAATTAATTAAAATCATCAAAATAACTGTCATATATTAAACAACTTGTTAAAGTAAATAAAATACATGATTTAATTACATTAAAATTCATGAATTGTTAATTCTGCATTATTTATTCATACATTATAATTCCTAAATATTAATCTCAACATTACAATTTATGCATTATTAATTTTTATATAACTTGTCTCTATATATAAAAAAAACATAATAATATTCCAAAATGAAAGTAGGCATTTGACTTTTATAATTCAGGGATATTCATTGTAATCAAATAGGAAAAGTTTTATATTACTTGAAACTTAGCTTTGATTTTTGTAAAATGATGAATATCGTGATATTTAAAAGGGACTAATTTTGTCAACTAAAATAGAAATCAATGAGATAATTTTAAATTGTTCAAGTAGTGACGATGCTGGAATTCGGTGTGAAATAAGTGAATTTATCCAGTTAACGTATTCTTAATTGATTGTGGGTTCAATTCCCTTTATGCCTCATCTAGTAAGTGTACGCGCCATTGGGTCCAAGCTACGTATAGTCGTTTCTATACATTGATATGCTACGGATAGATGAATACATAGGTTGAGCATGTAGTAAAATAAAAAATTAAAATTTCGTTGAAATTGTTCGTTTGAGTAACTCCCAGTGGCATGGCTGAGTTCTCAAGATTCGAATTTCATTAATTTGTTTGAAGATAGATTATATTAGTAATATCAAATTAAGGTGGACATTATTTTAACTATTTTGAAAAGAGTTAGCATGATAAATTTATCTTCCTTATAATCTATAAGTCATAATGAATTGACGTGGAAGCGGCCAGACCCGATTCAATTATTATTTTAAACGTTTAAATTTTTATCAATACTATATAAACGTGAAATATTTTATGCGTCGGACATGTCAATTCAATTATTATTTTAACTATTTTCTCTCTTTTGGCTTGTTTTATTGCATGGTTGTGAACTGATTGGAGTAATTGTAGGAGATAAGAATGAGGTCTTAATCATTATATAATTCTATTTATTGTGTTAATTAAATGATTGATCTAAAAGATTATGAATATAATATTTTTAAAAATATATACGTCATCATCAGAATATTCAAACAAAAACAAATCACCAAAAAGTACGATGAAGACTAGTATTAATTAAGTTAAACATTCTACAGACTTTTTATTATAGTAATTTTTAAAAATAATACTATCGTTAATTACACAAAACTTCACACTAAATTTGAACGATTTATTTAGTTTTATATTCTTTCTTTTTTATATCAAAACTATTTAAAATATTTTTTATTTTATGAAAATAAAAATAAAAAAATATATATTTTAAAGAAAACCTCTAGAAAGCTTTTATCTTTGTATAAGCACTTTGTGGTAGTCCTTTCATATGTAATAATTCCTGAATCGCCATGATAAACTATAAGCCATGTTAAATAGGTACGTGCGACGAATTTATTAGGAAATCATAGTATACAAGAATCTAACATATATATATACATTAATAATATTTTTTCATGTTTTTTTAAATATCAAATTAAATCAGTTATATTAGATTTTTAAATCTCTATGCATGGGTATAATTGAATTATATTAATATATTATTTTATATATATATATATATTTAAAAAATTTATCAAAAATAATTTTTATCTCAGTTAAAACGAGTCCTTAGATATGGGCAACATAAAAAACAAAACCGTTCGTATTACGTATCAACTTTGAGTTCTTCTTTGATTGCCACGTTATCACTATCACATTCAAAGCATTAAAATTTTAAAAATATTACGTTTTTTTTTTTTATTTTAAAGTAAGACGAATCGGCTGCTTTCTTCATTACTACTGTGGCTGTTACGTCCTTTATTTACGCTTTATACGTTTCTGTCACCTTTAAAAAAGTGAGAAATAAGTATTTAATTTTGATGGGTTATTCTATCTTCAAAAGTTCGAATCGAGAAATTTTAATTATTAAAAATATTTCTTTTTTAATAAATATCTTGAGAAAAAATTATTCAATAGGTTTTTATTTGTTTATTTAAATTTAATTTGAAAAATTAAAAAAGACAAAATTCAAGTTGAATTTGAAAATAATAATATAAGTAAAAAAATTAAAAAAATTAAAAAAATTAAAAAAATTAAAAATATTTTTATATGTTGCTTAAAAGAGATGAAAAGGACTCCGTGAGATTGTAAAGTTATCTCGAATGAGAATTTGACAAACTAGCATAAGCTTTTGATCATGAACTTAGAGATTGAGAGGAAGAAAAAAAGTGTTGGGCGACAATTTAGGAACAAATGGGGTAGCTTGACTATAATTCGAGTGTTACAAAGATGGGAGAGAAGTTGTTGGATATGGGTTTTTGGGATGCAGGCAGGTATATGGGGATATAGGGTTTGCCGGGCATTAGCGAGTGGCTAAGGAGGTGTTAGAGGTCTCGAGAGGTCATTTTGGTGGGTTATCAAAGGGTGCGGTGGTAGAATGGAGAAGTTCAGAAGCAAAGGTAGAGGCGAATAGAAGGTGACGTATCTAAAGTTTGTGGAAAGTAAGAGACGATGAGGAAAATAAGACAAATAGGGAAATGTATAAAATGGAGAGGAAGGAGACAAAATTAATGGTTACGCGGGCTTGGCCTTTTGAGCATGCAGTACAAGGAAAGGTGATTAGACAAGATATGTCACGGTTTCGGTTCTCGTGATATGCTTATCGGATAGGAGGTTGTAGAGTCTTAGAAGAGTAGAAGTTAGTAAAGTAGAGCCTTCTTCATCTAATGTTGTCATACTAATAGTCGCAGTACTATATATTATGTGTAATATTTTGCCCTTAGATTTTTTTATTACCTTTTTTTTAATGTTTGACATGCTTTGTTTCACCCGCTTCTTCCTTTTCAGTTGCCTTGATTTGTGTATCCTTGAGTCGAGGGTTTATTAAATAGCCTCTTTGCCTTCGAGTAGGACTAAGGTACGTGTACTTTCCATCTTCTAAATTTTAATTTTTTTAATTTTTTTAATTTTTTTATATTTATTAATTATATATATGAAATTTGATAATATAATCAAACATAAGTCAATTTCACTCCATAAATTTCAAATAATATGAAAAATATCTAAAATCTATTGCCAAACACCTACTCTACTTAACATTATAATTCTTGTCGATAAGAAAAGTCAATATATATCTTTACATATGGTTCATTATATTGGTCAAATCAAACACAAATTATAACTTTTTAAAAAAAGATAAATAATTTCTCAATATTATTTTTAAAGGAGAGGTTAAAATTTACCTATGAATGTATGAGATATTTAAAATTTAAATATTCGATCATTAGCAGATTGATTCAGTTATATATAATATTATTCCCCTTATTCACTATTGATTGAAGTTTATAACACGAGAGATATTTTTCAATCATGAATTAATTAAATAGTGTATATCTATGTTAGAAGATTTATTCGTAAATTGTTTTTAGTTCCTTAATCAATATTAATAAAATGCCGTGATTGCTTATGTTAATTTACTTTCATTTGAATATAAATTAAAGTAAGTGATGTTTATTTAATACATATTTTCCAACACATAATTTATATACCAATCCTCAGACAATGGAAAACAAACAAATTTGCACTTAAACTATGATCAAAACATCAAAATTAAACAAATAAAAGTGACTAAGGCCTCATTTATTTTCGCTAAGATTAAGATGTTTGAATACGAGCGCTATTGAATGATTAAGATGTTGTCTACAGATTTAGTATTTGAATGATTAGGATCATTTGTTTTCAACGTATGAATGTGCATACTTTATTTATTTGTAGATAGATAAAATATGATTCAACTAAACAAATAATTAAATATTAAAAATTAATTTAATAAAATAAATTTATTATATAATAAAATATTTATGTTAATAATGATGGTGGCGGTAATAGTTGGTGTTGGTAAATTTAGTAATGATGGTGGTGATAGTTGCGATGATGGAGGTGGTTGGTGTTACGATGGTTGACACAATGGCGACGGTTGGTAGTGAGTGGCTAATTTGAAGAAAGTGGTTGTATAGGCGGCGGCGGTGCTAGTTGTGGTGATGGTGGAGGTGGTTGGTAGTAGGGATTGACCGCAATGGTGGTAGTGATTGATAGGTGTGGTAGAGGTGGCGGCGCGGCCAGCGGTGGCGAGCGGCGATGAATATAATTATAATGATGGATGTGGTATATGTGATAACATTGATAGTAGTGGTTAACAGTTGTGTTGACAATGGTGGCAAAGGTGATTCGTGGTTAGCGGCGGTAATGATGGTGGTGGTTGTGATGACATAGGTGGTTAGTGGTGATGATTGGTGAATTTGGATATGGTGGTAGTGAAAATTATCCACAAACATACATGCTAATAATGGAAACTATGTTTCGGATGTAATGATTAAGATCTATTAAATCTTAGAAGTAAGTGTTGAAATCTTAATAAGAAACAAATGCTCTTAAATAAGATTGTAAGTCGAACCATTAATATTCAAACCTTCATTGAGTGCAAACAAATGAGACATAAGTCTTGCAATATTTTACTCTTGTACTTATTCGAGTTGATATCTACACTCTACAAGAAATAATAATTAATATGAGTATTTTATATATATTTATATTTATATTAATTGATATTTAGTATTAGATTATGCGAAATCACTTGAGAAATAAATAATTAAATGTTGAAAGTAAAATATATTTTTTTTGATATGTTAAAGTGATAAATAAATAAAAAAAATATATTTATTATAGTGAAGGAGTAAAAAATAAAGTTAGTAGTCAAAAAGTTAAAAAGGAAAAAGAAAAAAAAACTTTGTCGTAACATTATTGAAAAGCTTTTTTTCCCCTTCTACTTCCGTAAGGTTCTAAATTAGTTATCATTTATGTATATACGCATTCCGAAAAATGATTGCATTTTCTGTTAAGAATCGGGTCAATAATTAAACCCGGTTAAACCAATTAGCATATCCCCAATATTCTCAATCAATCTCACGCTTTTGCCCCAATTCAGTTTCCTCTGATCACAATTCTCTCGTATTATAATCTTAAATTCCGCCATGAGCGAACCTCGAAAACACCAGGTTCTTCTATATATACATATACATAATCATGATCACCATTATTGCTGTTGTTGTTATCGGCGAATTTGATCAAATTGATCGTTTTTTTGGGCATGATTTTGAATGCGAGTTTGTGGATTTGGTTGAATTTTTGTTATCGGTTTTGATCAGGTTTCGTTGCGAGGAGCAAGTGCGAAGGAGATTTCGAGGGATGTGCTTTTGGAAAAGATTTCGCAAGAGAGAGCTTTGAGGAATTTTACTCGGCGAGCTACTGCTGCCGCGCGCTTAATTCAGGTAAGTCATTCGGGGTTTATTAACTTAAAAGTGAGAAGATTTTATTATTTTGTTTGCTTACATGAGTTATGATCGGTATACACTGTTTGATTTGATTGTGAAATATGACTTCATTTCACTATGCTGTATGTTGAATGTGTTATTTTTGTAGAAATTTCCCGTGCTTGTAAAGTGTTAACTACATGTTTGAAAATTTGGAGATGATCATATAATTATGTGCTAAACTTAGTTTTTTTGGGGTAAATAAGTTAACTTTATTAATCACCATTGAAATCTGTACATAACCATAGCTTAGCTACAACCCAGCTAGAGGTAAAAAAAGATCACACTAAGGGGACCAACTCTACATAAAGAGAGAAACTGAAACTGACTGAGAAAGTAGGCACATCTCCTAGGGAAGGTTTCCAACCATAGCTTGGCTACAACCCAGCTAGAGGTCAGAAAAGATCACTCTAAGGGGACCAACTTTGCACAAAGAAAGAAACTGACTGAGTAAGTAGGCACACCTCCTAGGGAGGGTTTCCTTACTTCATCAATGAGGCAGGGGGATATTAATAACCAAATAAGGCAGCTGTTAGGCTAATAAACTAGAAGGACACATTTGAATTAGTCTTTAAATCCCAGCAGATGCCGTTATGTTGCATGTATATACAAATTCTTTAGCTAGATCTTCCAATGGTCTCCTCTTTTTTTGTTCCCTGCTATGTAGGCTGGTCTCTTTAGCCATTTAAGGAGCCTATTCCATAGTGTTCTTGCAAACACACAATTAACAAAGAGGTGGTGTCTTGTTTCCAAAAATGCATGACAGAACACACATCCAGGATCAATATTCACTCCCAAATAATCATCCTGTCATTGGTAAGCAACTTGGCTTGCTGATGAAGCCACATTGTAAATGCTGGTGCCCTGACTGAATTATCAAGCATCTGTGAATAGTCTATAGAGGTATACACTACATCCTTCCCAGACCCCACTTGTAGGACTATACTGGATATGTTGTTGTTGTGTACTCTTGCCTTCCAGTATAAATTGCTGCATATGTATCCTTATTTCCTTAGCACCAATAATTTTCTCAGCATCCAACTTGCCTGCTTTGGTGTATCAATATGATCCAGCTGTAGCCCCTTTATATAATACATGTGTACCCATATGATCCACATTTTGTCCTGTTTATGGGCTAGGTCCCAATAGGTTTTAGCAATTGCAACGTTGTTCTACAAGTGGAGATTGACAAGGAAGTCCACCAACACGTTTAGGAGCAGACATTTTTTCCCATGCAACTAGAGCCCTTCTAGTGATACAATAGGTTCCAAACCGTACATAGCTTCTGCAGTGACCATCTATAGCCTTCATTACTTTAGCAGGTATTTGAAATAGTTCAGTCCAATTTGCTTGGATACCAAATAGCAGAGTTTGTACTAATTGTACTCTCTCCGCATTGGACAACTCTTTGTCTGTCCAAGAGGAGATCCTAGCAACCAAATTTTCAATAAGTGGTTACCATTGCATAATCGATAGCTTCTTAGCGGATAGAGGGATCACAAGGTATTGAAAGGCAATTCACCCTGACCTAAAATCAGTTGTTGGAGAATCTGCTCTCTGTTAGGTTGAGTTAATCCACCGAACTTCGTGGCTTTCCATTATCAAAATAGTTACTTTTTTTTTTTTAAATTAAATTTTTTATTTATTTTTATAATACAGCTTCCGTTTGAATTAATAACAAGCAAAGGAGTTATTATGCCCTAATTTTGATTTGTCTTGTTTGTTTATCCTTTTTGTGAAGTCACTTATGAAAGAAAAGAAAAGGAAAAAGGAAAAGGTTCATTTTGATGAGGTCTATATTTTTCCCTAAATGGTTAATGTACCTCAGCATTAATAAAAATCAAATGCAGATAATTGGGGGTTGAAAACTTGGCAAATCCAAGTCAATAATTGGGAGAAGGAGGCACGGCTATTTAATTTTATTTGTTGGCAATCTTTTTGGTTTTAGCATTTAATATGTATTTAGCTATTTGGATGGAGTTCAAAAGTAAAATTAAATCTTTCATAAAATATGCTATCACAATGGACTAGAAATAACAAATAGTATACTGGGAACTTGTAATCCCTTTCTAATTGTAAACATGATAAAAAAACTGTGGCTCTGTGTTTTGAAGGTTTATCATTTGTTGATATGCATACACATTGCAAATTTTTATTTCTTGAGTTCACTTTTGTGTAATACGGCAGAACTGGTGTTGTGCTTTCTTTCATTATGATCCTTTTTTTTTTTGAAGTTCCCGTTATAAACCAGTGACATGTTGAAAGCCTTATAAGAAAATATTTATGATCTTATCTTCAAGTGTGATTGCCAACTATGAGTTTAGCTGCTTAAAATTGTGCAGAGAGCTTGGCAGCGTTATAATGTTAAAAAATGTATAGCCCTGGAGCTTCAGCAGCAGTGGGAATCATTGATAAATAGTCATGTTTCTCCTCTAAAGCAATTGTCTATTTCCAGCCAAGTCCTGAGGCCTTTTCTTTTCTTTACTACATTCTTGTTGGCGCGATATCCAAGAATTCAACCCAGAGAAAAACATTGCATCAGGTGTTGCTTTGGAGTTATCCTGGAGAGCATAAACTCAACCAGTATGCTATTCTTATATATTTCAAGCCTTTAAGTTTCTACACAAATTTTATAGTCATGATCGTCTTACTGTTATAATTGTGTTTTGCAAGTCTTGGCAAGAAAACTATCCCATGTCTCGACATCTCTTCTACATTTTATGAATTCATACATAATACAGCATACATTGACTTTCTCTATATAATTCTTTCTTTGATAGATCCCAATGAGAATTTTTGCTCAATGGCTACTGGAACCGTGGAAGAGAGAAAAGTTTGGAGTTATCAAGCAAAGAAGTTGATTACCATTTGCTTGTTTATTTTAACAGAATATGATAATTCTTGTCACAAGAGTAGTGATATTTTACTTCCATCATTGGCAATGCGCTTGGCAGTAATTCTGACTGATGTGAAAGGTTGGAAGTGCATTACCAATACCAATGTACAGGGTGCATTAATGGCAGTTAAGGATTTAGTTCAGTTCATGGGAAGTATTAGAAGTGGACTATACATTTCTGTAAGAAGGTACATTTGTAAACTTGAGGCTCGTAGTTCCTTTCAGGCGACTTTGTCTTCTCAGACAGATGAACAGTTATTGATAACTGCAAGTGCAATTACTTTAGCACTACGGCCATTTCATGTTGCGAACTTAGTTGCAGATAATAAAAATGATTTTCTAGAAGTGCAGAGTGCTGCTGAGCAATACTGTATTTATCTACTCACAATACCTTGGTTTGCTCAACGGTTACCAGTGGTGTTGATTCCGCCTTTGAAACACAAGTCTGTGTTAACATCTTGCTTGAGGATCCTATTGGTAAGTTTGGCATAGCAAAGGGAATAATTTACTGTTTCATTGTTGCAACCAACTGTGAGTGTATATGCCTGTACTTACATTATTTAAGTTAATATGTATCTACGGGGCGATATTATTATCAGCTTTGGGCTAGAAATCTACCAGACAACCACAAGAATAAGTTGATTAGATCCACATCATTGTAAACATACGGAAATACTCTTTCCTGAACAAACTATGCCAAGGGTGAGGTTTTATTTGTCTTCCTTGGCCTTTGGATTTTTATTTTTTTTGGGAATTTTGGGATAATACTTGGCTCCGTTTGCAACTTATACACTAAACTATGAGGTGTTTGTATTACCCCCTTGAACTTCCTTTTTTCTTTTCACACTCTAACCAGGTGGATTTTTTAAAGATATGGCATCTTTTAAGAATTAAATATTTTTTTCTTTTTAAACTTGTGGCATTTTTCTGATAAATTGTTTCTTTAACTCAAGCAGTTCTTGGAATCCATTTTCACATCAGATCTGTGAAAAGCTTGGATGCGGTTATATTTCATTTGGATCAGCTCCAACATTCTAATAAAATAAAAGTAAATAAATAAATGAGAGAAGTAAACAAGAAAAAGCAAGAAAAAGTTACACAGTTGGAACAAATCATTGTACCATGGGACTTTTGCTTGTTGGAAAACAAAAAGTTAATGCAGCTTCTTTTTATTATATTTCTTTGCACTCGTGCGCGGCGTAAGCGTTGAAACCACTCTATCCAATTGGCACTTTAAGGTGTTAATAGATAGGTAAAAAGGAAGTTCAGTGGGTAATATAAACACTGCATAGCTTAGGTGTGCAAGTTGCAAATGGAGCCAAATTTAGAGAAGTTTTTATGTATTGTTCCTTGAATTTATGATGGCTCACATTATCAACTTTATGATTTTCTAAGTTTCTTGTGGTGAGTGATTGCATGATTTTGNCCGCACACACACACACACAAAAAAAAAAAAAAAAAAAGAAACGCATTACCATATGCTTGTCAAATAGATATTTTAGGTCTCACCTGATTTGGTTCTATTGAAAAGGGTGATCTATGGGAGCGTGCATTTGAAGCTTGATATGGAATGCATTGACAAATGACAATGGTGCAATGAAGTAGCTTCCTATGGAGTTGCAATCTTGAAGCAAATCAGAAATGTGTGGTTAGGAATTTAAAGAGATAGTGAGATTATAGGTGGAAAATGGCTGAAGAACGAGGCTGTGGCGTGGATGAATAGCTAGAAAATGAGAGTCCAATTTGCAAATCTGTACTATCTTGTCTATGACAAGGATTGTACTTTTAAAGAGGATTTGAAAGGAACTAGAATTCAATATTCTATCAGACGAAATGTTCAAGACAAAAAAGTGGATAGTATTAGTTTTGTGCTCGTAAAGTTAGAGGGAGTGGTGCCAGTGGACTATTAGCCTGACTCCTTCAATGGTTTATCAAGAATGATGAGTTTTTTTCAGTAAAATTATGCTATGACTAGCTGCTAAAGAAAGATTCCGGAGAGCTATCACTGTCCATGGAAGATGATTTGGAGGCTCAGAGCACCTCCTTAGGTGGATTCTTTTGGATGTGTAGCACACAAGTAACGCTTAACATCTAATAACCTACTAAAAAGGGTTTCCACTTATGCAGCAGATGCTATCCATCCTATCATCTGCTGCATAAGTGGAACCCCTCTTCAGTTGGTTATCACGTGCTCAGCATGCTTCTTGCCGTGCTATCCACCCAATATGGGATTCCACTTATGCAGCAGATGTTACTACTGCAAAAAAAATTCTGAATTAGTAAACACATTCTTGCATGGTAAATATATATGACAGGCATCGTGCATGTTTGTAAACTTATTTTGGGGGATTATGGGCGATGTTTGACAATCTATAAGCTGCAGTTAACCTTTGCCAGAGACAAAGGATAAATAATAGCCAAAGCAATACATGGATAGCTATCCCTTACTGTCAATTTGGACCATTTGGATGGAAAGGAACCATAGATATTTTGATAAAGCCTTATCTCGTCTTTTGTTCTGCTTAGATGCTTGCACATCATGTTTTTGTGGTGTAGCAGAAATGTTGTATATGATTTTGATATTGTACTGAAAGTTATAGGCCCCTTGCATATATTTGTTACTTTTGTTCTTAAAAAAAGTTATAGACCCCTTACATACTTAAAGGAGTGAATTGCAAATAATTTTGAATGCTCTTGCAATCCTTGAAGCTGTCGTTTGTTAAGAAAGTATTGTTTTATAGATAAAAGCTGGACATTTGACTGTAATTTCCCTTAAATTGCTGAGGCAGCCTGCATTAACACATACCAATTTCATTTTGGTGATCATCTCTATATCTACAATTAGTTTGTGCAGATTACTATATTGATAACTTTACAGAGTTGAATTAGCATCGGTATTTTGCGTTATTTCTAATGCAGTTATTGATATTAGAATGCGAAGGGACTGATCAAACTGTGACAGATGATGGCAGATGTCAAAGGCGCAAATTCCAAAGGATATGTCAGATATGGATCAAATGACACACTCTTCTCACAACAGGGTGATGCCACCAGTTGGTTGGGCTCTTGGAAATTTTATATACCTTGCTGCCGGCAGTGAAAGCAATATCTTAGATTCTGGAAAGTTAGTGTCTGGTTTAGACCGTCAATCCTATGTCCGTGTAGTGATTACACTGGCGGAGAAATTATTGGCTCAGATTGAAGGGGCTGGATGGGTGAGAAAGGAGAGCCAAGAAGTTCAAGGTGACGGAAATTCTGTTGAAGCCGAGACAACTTTTGGATCCTTGAAGACGTCGTATATGGGCCTCTTTAAGCCTGTTTGCCTGCAGAGGCATCTGATGGAACTTTTAGTGTTGGAGAAAGATGGTCTCATTCAGAGAGCTGAAAGTCTACCCTCATGCGAAGCAGAATCTTCTGGGAGCTGTGAATTGCTTGATGTTGCTTACTACTATTCATGGATGCTCAGAATATTTTCTATTTTGAATCCAGTGCTAGGGGCAATGCCAGTGCTCAACATGCTATCTTTTACTCCTGGGTTTCTTCCTAACCTGTGGGGAACCCTCGATGAATCACTTTTTCAAGGAAAGAACCTTGTCAGTAAGGACAAATATTTGGATGAAAGTACAATTTCTGAAAACAAGATTCTTGAAATTTCTGAGAGAAAGCAAAAACATTCTTCTAAAGATATAGGCAGCAAATGGGCTAGCGTATTTCAAAAGATAACTGGGAAATCACAAACTGAGTTCAAAAGTGTGGATCCGGTTGATGGAAAATCAAATACAGTGCACATTGACGAGCGTTATTCTGATATATGGGACATTGAACTGCTAAGGCAGGGTCCTGATGGCATATCAAAGGATTTGTCTTGTCTATTACATCTGTTTTGCGCTTGTTATTCACACCTGTTGTTAGTACTTGATGACCTGGAGTTTTATGAGAAACAGGTCAGATTTCTTTATAACTTAAATATATCATGCAATATTTGATTTTCCAATGTCATTAGAATGATTTTAATATGTCCTAAAAGTAAGAGTTATGTGTGTAGGTCCCCTTTACATTGGAGCAGCAGCAGAAAATTGTGTCGGTGCTGAATACATTGGTTTATAATACAATGTCACACAGTATTGGTCCTAAAAGCAGACCTCTGATGGATTCTGCTATCAAATGTCTCCATTTATTGTATGAAAGGGATTGCAGGCACCAATTTTGCCCTCCTACTTTGTGGCTTTCACCAGGAAGGAATAATCGGCCGCCCATTGCTGTAGCTGCTAGGACTCATGAAGTTTTATCAGCTACTTCAAACAGTGATGATGCCTCAACCTCTCTGAGCATGGGCTCCATCATTACGGTTATCCCACATATATTCCCATTTGAAGAAAGGTAGTTTTGACATGAAAAACTCATCATAAACTGTAGTATTCATCATTGATTTACCTTTAAGTTTATTCTGACAGTTTTTAATGTCTATAGTTTATCCAAATGCTCTTTTCCCGTGCTTGACATGGCAGATCCTGGATTTTGTTTGTGATTCTCTGTGTCTTTCGTCTTTTGTTGTCGGGCGAATTAGTTAAGATTCTTATCTGTTTGTTCATATTTTTTTTTTGTCTTGCTCGTCCACATTAAGAT
>JACEIK010001381.1:35305-46756 GCA_018107945.1 Datura stramonium
TTATCGCCTCTAGCATCCTGAAGTATAAAATTCCTATAATGAAATACGGCAGTTTATTCTTCAGTCTTTTGGTTGGGTTTTTGGGGTCTGGCCCTTTGTCTACAATAAAATACATTAACCTCCTTTTTGTGTCGCCAATAAGAAACTTTATGGACTTATGCTCCATCTTTTTAATATTTGAATGACGCAAATATATATGCAACATGGTTGTGTGAATTTTCTGAGTATTTCCATAATAACTAGGAATTGTACTTATATATTGGTCCACGGTATATGATGATGTTGCATGTTGTGGCTCAAACCACTGAGGTCAGTCTCATAGGCCCAATGTGATCGTGAAAAGAGTAATTTTCTTTTGATTTCTAGATAAAGAGATGTTGCTATGTCGACTTACATGAATTCAAATGTGTAGTTCTTGCATCAGGGGTATCATTTGGAATTACACATGCACAACTGTTTCTTGCTTTTTAAATCAAAGGGTGCCAGTTGTTTTCTTCTGGTCTAGCAGTGATCTCATCATTTCTGGTCCTTGGCAGGGTTGAGATGTTCAGAGAATTCATCAACATGGATAAAGTATCAAGAAAAATGGCTGGTGAAGTTGTTGGACCTGGGGCACGTTCCGTCGAGATAGTAATTCGTCGTGGTCATATTGTTGAAGATGGATTTCAGCAACTAAATAACTTGGGATCAAGGTTAAAGTCCAGCATCCATGTCTCTTTTGTGAATGAGTCTGGTCTTCCAGAGGCTGGTCTGGACTATGGTGGGTTATCCAAGGAATTCTTGACAGAAATAGCCAAAGCAGCGTTCTCACCCGAGTGAGTTGCCTGTGCTTATGTAGTTATCAAGTTAGCCATCTCATGTTTTGCTCTCTGAAATGACTGGAGGTCTTTGTATTTGGTTCTATTTTGTAAGGTACGGGCTGTTCACACAGACCTTGACTTCAGATAGACATCTAATTCCTAATACAGCTGCAAGATTTTTGGACAATGGAATTCAGATGATTGAGTTTCTGGGGAGAATCGTTGGCAAAGCGCTCTATGAAGGAATATTGCTAGATTATTCCTTTTCACATGTTTTTGTCCAAAAGCTGTTGGGCCGCTATAGCTTTCTTGATGAATTATCTACACTTGATCCTGAGCTATACAGGAATCTTATGTATGTTAAGGTAAATGCTTCTAACCAATTCCAGAAAGTTCATTGGTAAGACTATAGATGATATCTAGTAAAAGACAGGCAGAAGTGCAGAGCTAATTACTCCTTGTGATGATCACTTTGATGTGCTCTAGAATAGCTGTTGAAACTTGAAAGGGTAGGAAACTCAATCTATCCAAAATCAACATTGATAGAAGAACAAATGTTTCTATTTGCATTTAACAGAATGTTCTAAAAACTCTTTAAGCACTTTATCACTGTTAAAAACAACTCTTTAAGCACTTTATCTCTACTATATTTAAGCAAATATAGTCCACAAAGAAGTTTATACTAATCTATGTTTCTATCTAGACCACTTCTTGCCTAAACAGCCTCTTGTTCTGGAATATTGCTTGTGAAAGAAAAAAAATACAAATGTAAATCATCTATAGAATTCATAGGGATTTAGTTCCTTTGTATGCTGAAAAGTGACGTGATTGGTCATTGAGGAGATTTAGCTAAGTTGACTTCAACACTCATTTCCAATTATTTTGTCTTTAAGTGTCTTTTCAGTCTTAAAAAGGTTCTTCTTCCTTTCTCTTAAGTTCTCAATTCAAAGCACCTAGAGATTTTGGAGGTTGAGTTTCATCATTACTGGTCAGGAAATATTTTCATGTGTTTGGCTGAAGAAAAAGAATAACCCCGCATGTGATGGAACGTGTTGGGAACCTAAAATAATTAAATAAATGTGCCCACTTTTGTAATTGTCTAAACCGTTTAGACTTAAGCTGATACCATATTGAATTATTGATGAAGAAATAGCATAGAAAAAAATGTTTTTACCAGAGGCTTGATGGTAAGGTCCTGAGTTAATGTCTTAAAGTCAGAGTGGAGGATTGGGAAACACAAGAAATATGATTACTGATTTAAATGGAAAATTATAATTGTGGAGACGGCTGTTAAGGGTTTGAAACTGAAGGAATATAGTGTAATTTTCTATGTAAGCTGTCAATCATTCGAATAAGTGAATTCCATGTTTTTAAGATTTGTCTAAAGATGTCGCCAGAAAAATTGCAAACATGTTCTGGTTATCAGAAAATTTCAACAGTTGCTTAAAATAGTGGCCGAAATAATGGGTGGAAAGAGATGACACTGTGAGGCTCGTAACCGGAAAGAGGAGTGGTGTTTTCCAGAACACTCGCCGAGGACGGTATTGGAATTTAAGATGTATGGTGCTACTGGAACTATGGGGGGGAAGTAAGATGGCAGCAGTCGTAGCTGAAGTTAGTTAGGTCTCTTATAAGACCATTACCAGTCAAAGAAGTTGTCTCTTCTAAGATCTTAAAGGCTCAGATACTATATGTAAATTGAGGATAAAAATGTGTTGGTGATTTGATTAATATGGAATATAGACACACCTATTTGTAAGTATACTAGTGATAATTCTCTAATGAGGACAGTAACGTTACCATTCTAAAAAACAAAAAGAATTATCTAATGAGGACAGTAACAAAGACCCAATCCAACATAACCAACTGATCTACAATCCCAGACCTCTATATTCATATCCATATCCAATTTTAACGGAACTATGCATAAGACTTATATTTGTTTCGGTCCATGCAGCACTATGATGGTGATGTCAAGGACCTCGCGTTGGATTTTACAGTTACTGAAGAATCATTGGGGAAACACATTGTTATTGAGCTTAAACCCGGGGGCAAGGATATTTCTGTAACAAAAGAGAACATGTTGCAATATGTTCATGCAATGGCAGATTTTAAACTAAATCGGCAGGTACCGATACTTGTGCTCCTACATTGAGATCACCATTTTGCTGGTATTAGTGACTTATTGTTTCCAGCACTTAATTGCAGATACTTCCTTTCTCAAATGCATTTTATAGAGGATTGACGGACCTTATATCCCCTTCCTGGTTAAAGTTGTTTAATGCAAGTGAATTTAATCAGGTAATTCCTTTGTGCATATCGTAGCAGAAGTTCATTTTTTAGTTTTAGTAACTTTGTGTACAATTTTCTTGTCCTATTGTTCACCCCTTCCACATATACTGTAGCAGGTTATGGCCTGACTTTTCATGTTAAGCTAGACCTAGGAGGTGGTTAGGAGATCAAAACTTATGTTACATGGACTCTTCATTTGGCTTAATTTAATCATATCAAACAGGTCTGATATGGATATGAGTTCGGATCCTTCAAAATACAAATAGAACATGCTAAATGAACTCCACCTGTAAGGAATAGTTCTGCAGTTGTATTGGATGCATAACCATGTCTCTGCTAATGTAACATAGATTTTGATTGCATACCCTGTGATTTTATTGTTTCTAGCAAAATGGAGGCGGATGCCTCTCTAGTTCAACTTGCTTTATCTTATCTGGTTGACCGGTTCTCCACATTTCTTTAGAATTAAGTTAAATGTGACATGACATGCAAACAATAGAAAGGAAAAAAGAAACAACATAGAGTTCGTATGCTTTAATGAGGTGTGAGAATAAGTTGAAAGCTGCATGAGTGACAAAGACTTTTCTTTGCTGGACTGCATGCTTTCATTTTAGCTAATCCAAGTTTTATCCAGTTGCTTTCAGGGGGAAACCATGATATTGACATTGATGATTTAAGGAAAAATACACGATATACTGGAGGTTACACGGAAGGGAGTCGGACAGTTAAACTCTTTTGGGAGGTATACATGAATTTTCCCTCTCCTTCTCTTTTATCTTTTCATGTTAAGAAACTTCAAATGTGATATCCATCATTGTCTGCTTGAACTGTCTCAAACAAACATCTCTCAACATTAAGGAACTTGGTCTAAGCAGAGATCTTTTATTGTTTTGTGTTATCTAGCCATATGGATGTGGTGGCTAGTGTTAAAGTGGGACAATAAACCACTGAAGACAATTAAACATTTGTAACTAATTGTTCTTTTGGTTTAGGTATTTGCGAGTTTTGAACCAAAAGAAAGGTGTTTGCTGCTTAAATTTGTGACAAGTTGTTCGCGAGCTCCTTTGCTTGGATTCAAATATCTGCAGCCAACCTTCACCATTCACAAGGTATGCACTTTCTCTCCGCCTCCGCCCAAATCCCGAAACCGCTCAACCCACATGAAGATGATAAACAGATAAGAAGCCTTTTATTACCTGATTTTGTGCACTAAAAGGTTTAAAAATGAGCACCGTCTTTTTTTCCCCGGATGGAGGGTAAAGTGGTAGGTGATACAGAGGAGTTCCCCACAAGAGTGGGATTACACCAGGGATTGGCATTGAGTCCCTACTTGTTTTCCCTAGCTATGGACGAGCTAAGCAACACAATACAAGAGGAGGTCCCATGAGCTATTTGCTGATGATATTGTTGACGAAACTAGAGAAGGTGTCAACAAAAGTTTGAACTATGGAGAAGCTCTTGTTTCCAGATAAGTAGAAGTAAGTCTGAATACATGCATTGCAGGTTTAGTCAGCACGTGAGGAGAGAAGTTGAGGTGAGACTAGATGGGGATTGCAGTGGAAAAATGCAAACAATTTAGATATCTTGGCTCATTGTTTCAAGAGAATGGAATGATAGATGAAGATGTTATTCATAGGATTAAAGCTGGATGGTTGAAAAGTTGCCAATTTAAAAAAAAATGGACGGTTGAAATGGAGAAGTTTGCTGGGGTGTTACGTGATAGAAGGATACCTTCCAAAGTGAAAGGTAAGTTCTATAGAACAATTATAAGATCAGCTATGTTATATGGTAGTGAATGTTGGGCTGCTAAAGTCCAACATATCCACGAGATGAGTGTTGCGGAGATGCTGATGCTAAATGGATGTGCGGTCATACCAAATTAAATAAGATTAGAAATGACCACATTCACCAGAAGGTGAAAGTACCATACATTGAGGACAAACGCTAGGTCGCTTGAGATGGTTTGGACATGATTTGCGTCGACCTATAATGCACCGTTCCGCAGATGTGGAACTATGGGAAGAAGGTGTTAAAAGGGGACGGGTAGACCTGAAATTACATGGAAGGAAGTGGTCTCAAAAGACCTGCAATTGCTTGGTATCAATATAGACTTTACTAAAAATAGGGCACAAATGGAAGAAAAAGATCCATATAGGTGATAGCCACTAGGTCCGGATACGTTTTAGACTCTTATGACACTAGGTGTTAAAAAGGGATGGGGTAGACCTAAAATTACATGGAAGGAAGTGGTCTCAAAAGACCTGCAATTGCTTGGTGTCAATATAGACTTAGCTAAAAATAGGGCAGAAATGGAAGAAAAAGATCCATATAGGTGATAGCCACTAGGTCAGGATAGGTTTTAGTATTATTAGTATTAGTATTAGTATTAGTTATATATATTTTTAACGTAACCTTTACTTTTTATTGAGGATGATATGATATGAGCTTAAATGACGAAATGAGAATTCATATAGCTGACCCCAACTTATTTGGGATTGAAGCATAGTAGTAGTTGACTTGTTGCTATGCGTAAAGTGATTAATAGGCAATGCTAATTCAAAATGGTAAACTGCTGATGGTGAAAGTTATTGAGAGTTAAGCTGCCGAAAGAACCTGGAAATAGGAGGGCAAGGAAAGTTTCTATTGGTAGGTGAATTGATGTGAATCTGGCATCTCATTTATTGGTAGACTGGTTCCTGTGTTTCAATTTGGATGGGAAATGCAGGAAAGACGATATTTATTAGTTTTACATCTTTTAACAAATTTCTGCAAAACCCTGATAAAGAAACAGGAATCTGGGTCCAAAAACCTGATCTAACCTTCTTCCTACAGAGAGATTGGAAATTTGTTTGGAACTGAACAGGATCCATGCCTCCTAATAGAGTTAGCATAACGTGTTAATGCTGGGATACAAACTTCCTCCTGTAAGCCACTGACTGATAAAGAGAGTGTTGCAGAGGTGCAAACTGTGGCTGATGTTCAAAGCTTTGGATAGTGCATCGTCGTATTTAGATGTCTG
This sequence comes from Datura stramonium, assembly GCA_018107945.1. Taxonomy (NCBI): domain Eukaryota; kingdom Viridiplantae; phylum Streptophyta; class Magnoliopsida; order Solanales; family Solanaceae; genus Datura; species Datura stramonium. Next base: position 41,417 of record JACEIK010001381.1, read on the forward strand.
TAGGAGTTGAGATACATTCAGTATTTCTGTATCTTGTGCTTTATGGACGTTGAAAGGAGGCGGTCTTGAGTTTGGTTAAAGTGGTTATAGACAGTAGACAGTACAACAGCAACAACATACCCAGTGAAATCTCACAAAGTGGGGTTTTGGGAGGGTAGAGTATACGTAGATTTTATCCTCACCTCTTGGAGGTAAGAAGGAGTGGGAACAGAAAAATGCCAATAAATGAATGTACTTTCGCTGATGGATTCAATCTATCATTTCCATGTTTCTCTGTTTGCTTCAATGGTTTGAGGAAAGTAATGCAGAGAAAACTCTTGTAGATTGTCCCGCTCTAATAAGAACAAACTAAAACTAATCAGAAACCTTCCCTAACAAGAAACCAAATTTTATCAAATAAACAAATTATAAAAGGAAACAAATGCTTCACTCGATATGGCCACATTATGTGTCATGCTGTTTTCTTTAAGTTAACAATTGTTAAAAATATTCTTTTTTTCTTTAAATTAATATCCAAATCAACTTAATTAACACATTTTCAGTAACTATGAAGAACATTTTCCAGTAACTTTCTGGCGGCATGGTGTACTTGTTCTTGTGTGTGACTTTGCTAATGTAGCTCCTCATATATGCTCTTTATTGATTACGAGCTGTTCTTGCTTCACGTCTTCCCAGTAATCACTCAACACCAGCGTTGTTAAAATTCTTACTCTTCTGGCTACCTGATGTTTGTCGCACTTCCTTCTGACTTCCCTATGTTCTAAGGGCCTGTTTTAATCTTGCTCTTTTTCATTCTTATGGTGAAGAGAGAGAGGGGTGTGGGGGGGGGAGATGAACATGAAAACAAAGAAATACCAAAAAGTTATGAAAGAAATTGAAGGGGAAATTAGAGAAAATGCTCATACCAAAAATTTAAATGGAAAGTCTTGGTTAACAGTGGTTAATAGTAATGAAATTTCGTAAATATAGGTTTCTTGTGATTTGCCACTATTGGCGACATTCGGGGGACAGGATGTTGATCGACTCCCTTCAGCTTCTACTTGCTACAACACCCTCAAGGTACAGTTTTAAATTAAACTACGTTAAGTTTGAAGCATTGAATGGACCTAATCCAAATCATATTTTTCAACAACATGATCTCTTTGACTCGAACATATTGTAATAATATCTGTATTTTTCCTTCTTCCATCGACAGCTTCCAACATACAAACGTCAGAATACCTTGAGAGCAAAGCTTCTATATGCTATCAATTCGAATGCTGGTTTCGAACTTTCATAGCTGTTGTGCAGGTAAAGTGGTTTTCTCTTTGTTTGTACACACAAGTGCTACCAAAAGATCACCCCCTCTCCTTCCTCACCGCCAAAAGAAAGAAGATTCCAGAAGATTAAGTTTCTTTGCCTTTTTTAATGACTAAAATGGAATACTTAATAACTTACTTTAAATGAGTCTTCCTTCTTTTAATTCTGGATAGGAAATCAAGTAGAATATTTAGTGTTGATAGAGCTCATCTCATGGGATGACTCAAAGACTCACATGAAACTGTTCTTTCCGTTAACTTTCATGTGACAGTACATCAAATACCGAAAAACATATTCCCAAGCTGGGAAGGCTGTCAGACGTGCTGTACTTTACTGTAATTGCTTTCATATGAGATACACGTATGAACTAAGGCCGACTAAAGCCTCTTTCATGTTCAAAAGTAATAAACAATATCATACAAAGTAGACTGTTTCTGCAGCTTTAAGGCTTTATGAGATGAGGTCAAAACCCTGTTCCAACAGACTTTGAGCTAACTTCTCATTTGCCGATTCTGAGGGATGAAATCCATCCCAGAAGACATAATTTGTTGCATTGGAGCATGTTCCAATGGACCTGGCATTACAAAGGAATGATGTTTCTAGTATACCAGTCCCACAGCAAGCCTTTCTTGATTCAAAAAATCCTGGAAAAGAGGAATATTATCAGCAAAAATGTGATCAAGAAGGGGGACTTTCCTAAATCACCTTTTTGATTTTAGAGACAGTATCAGGAAACCCATTTTAGAAATTTACATTGCTTCCTAATATCAAGTTTCAGGGAATGAGACACAATATATATATATATTAACAACAAAGTTCTGTATATGTTTGTGCTTTGCAAAACTTTTGAAGGGTAAGCGAGTTTGAGAAAAAGGAAGGGAAAGGAGAATGGAGAAATAGTTTCAGCGTGATTTTTCGGAAAAAATAAAAAATAGTCTCAGCATGTTACCACTTTCTGCAGGTTTTGTGATCAGATCCAAGAGAGGCTGATAGATGTTGAAGACTACGAGCTTGATGCCAGGAAGATCCCTTTTTAAATTTTGAGATGTCCTGTTGAGCTTCTTGTTGAAGGAGATTGCGTCTTTGTTCAGTCTTGCAACACACTTGTTGGTTCCTGCACCGAACAAAGTAATGGCCGCTGGCAAACAACCAGTTGGTGGCAGAGTTGTGACCCCAATCCTCCTTGCTCCCAGATCATAGAGATTCTGTCCATAGATTGCTGCTGATATTAACATGCGGATTGGCTTGTGTATAAGTTAACAATTTGCACATAATATTTCTTAGTTTGTGATTTATAATTACAGTTTGATCTGATTTCTTGATGTGGCTCAGTATCAGGAGTAAAGATTGTGATAATGTCGACCTTATTTTTCAGGATTAGTCTACCTGGTGCTCAAGTTTATGTCATCCTTGTACATCCTGTAACAATCCCAATTTTCTGTAATTTGACAAGTGCTTGTTATGATTCATGCATGGGCTAGCTTGCTCCTGTTTGTCAAATGAGAGTTGGAACTTAAATTCATTTTCCAGGGGTCTTACTATCACACCAAAATACTACGTAGTAAATTTTAGTCCAATGATCTTGAGTTAGGACATTATAATGGGTTAGTCCTAATTGCATTTTCACTTGATAATGCTCGTTATGCCTAGTAATACTGTGCAGGTTGCCTGGATTTAACAATTAATTTATGCTAAAAGTTGAAGAAGCAGTAACAATTAGCACACAGAAGAGGAAGCTGGACCTGAACGAATGTAGAGTAAGATTTCATGAGGATATCTGAGAACTGATCAGGTGAGTAGACTCTGTTGAGTAGTGGATTTATATAGTAGTTTTGAACGAAATCACTGCTTCCTGCACTTATAAGATGTATTCCTCCTGAGAAAATGTTAGTAGCATTGGTCCTCCCCACCAGATTCACTACTTTCCTTTGCCACAACTTGTAATATTTTAGTTGGTGTGTCAACGTTAGAGCGCCCTGCAAAGACCATGACATTTCCAAGTTAGTCATCCTCAAAGAATCGACTGATTTCTATTCTCATACATTCGACTACTTACAAACAGTTTAGCAGTCCTTTCATAATAACCAGAAGCAGCAGAGGCAAAGTTGACACCAGTGAGAATTCTTTTCCCTCTAGCTTCTCGGCTCAGGTAAGCCGGTGGGTATGAAGTGAACCCAAGATATTCAGCTGTGGATGAAAACATGCATGTGTGAGAAACAATAAATGACATTTACTTTTTGCATAGACGATTCTTGAAATGTTTTAGACATTACCGGTGAAGTCTGTGGCCAGCTTTCCATTGCAGAACCTTCCGGTGGGTCTATGGGTAACAAAATCTCTTCCATAAGGTGGAAAATCTGCCTTGATGAGGGTGCTTAAGTTGTTATTGTTTCCAACATCAACTACAGAGTCGCCAAAGATGCACAATGCTGGAACCAAAGGGTCTCCGTTAGATACAGAAAATACCATTGCCAGAAGAACAACACCTAAGTGACACCTTAACAAACCCATTGTTCTCTTCTCCTATAGTGAATCTCTTCTTTTTCTTATTGGTAGGAGACTTTAAGTACATTTCAATTTAAAGTTGAAGTGAAATGAGTGTTGGATAGAAAGTTGCTCATTTCCAGGTGAGGAGGCATGTTTTGCACCTCCTAAAGCTAGTGGTAAAGTGAGATTATTGGGGCAAAGTTACATGTTTAGGTAAAGCTTTTGTATTTTTTTTCCTTTTAACTTTTTTCTATTTCTGTGAGCTCATTTAGGAGTGTGCATGCTAGTAGCATTAGTACTAATCCTCTATGTTCTTGCCCCTTGATTTCTGTCAATACCTTTTGTCTTTGCTTCAGTCATCGCATTCTCTTTTTATGTGGCACTGTTATGTGATGATCTTCGTTATTATTTGCTGTGTCTGTTTTGTGTGTATATGTTATCTTTAACATTGTTTTGTTATCAGTTACTTGAACCGGAGATCTTTCGAAAACTACTTCTCAAGATTGGCCTACATTCTATAGTCCTCAGACCCCACCTAATGAGATTATACGTATATTATTGTTGTCATTTGGGAGTACGACCAAATGTTTTATCTAAAAGCTTAACATACTTTACAGAAATGAAGCAAAATTAACGTGAACCACAGAATCGTACCTCACGTATAATCTGCTTCTTCATATACAGAGATATTTTTTTTACCTTTTACCTTATATATAATTAATAAGATCTAAACTATAGAATTTTGAAAATAAGAATTCTGGCATGATATTTAATTTGTGTGGAAAAATGGTACAAGAAAAGGAAGTAGATAAAAATAGAGAATTTAATAAGGAGAATTTTAGTAGCTTGACTGGTTCAATTTTCACTCTATTGGTAAGAGTTCGATTTTCCATCTTGTAATTTTTTGTTCTATCTTAATTATTATTTTTAAAAAAAATTAAAAATTTAATAACTGGTATTAAAATTTCAAACTTAATCTTTTTTAGTGCGAAAAATAACGGATCAGCTTGACATATATACTGCACGTGAGCTATCAAAGTTTAAAATAAAGTTACATTTGTGTGTCTTTTGATCGATCTTACCTTGAAAGAGTAATAAAAAACTTTTAATGATGAGATAAATCTCGAAGAAAATTATAAATTTATGATGAATATATACAGTGAAGTGTGAAAGAAAACGTAGAATATCTTTAATCGTGCTAAATAGGCTGTGTATAGAGGAAGACGTCCAGGGTTGCAGCTTATTTTGACAATAAAAACAGCGATTATCTTTTACTTACATATGACGTTGAACTAAATTAATCACTTTTTATAATAATAGTTAGGGGTGGGCATAAAAATCGAAAAATCGAAAAATCGAACTGAACCGAACTAATTCGGTTTTTCGGTTTCGATTTTTCGTTTTTTCTTAAATTTCAGTTTTTTTATTTTTCGGTTTAACCGAAATTATACATATTTTTAAAAAAAATTATAACTTAATTTCAAAAAAATAAAAATACTACACCCAACCCAAATCTCAAAGCCCATTTAGAGAATTATTTATATAATTGATACA
>JACEIK010001381.1:48093-86323 GCA_018107945.1 Datura stramonium
CTTGCATATTCTGATGAACCCCCTGCCGCCCGCTGTCTCTGCCTTGAGTATCACTATGTCCACCAAGGTTTAGTCTGATATTAAGAATTCACCATGTGGACATGTAGTATTTGTGCTACTCAGATTAAAAAAAAGTGATGGTCAACAGTTCTGCCAAGTTTCTTTTGTCTACCCACTGATTCTCAAGCTATTACTTAGGTGGGTTTTCTCTATACTTCAGGATTACAAAATTTGATGAATTAGCGGAAGTCGGAAGTAGATTGCTAGTTGGATTTCAGCAAGGACTCGGTGAGTGTTGTAGCATCCATTTGAATGAATGTACTCCAAGAATAAAATTAATGCTTTGTATGCTCTATAGTGAATATAGCTATTTTGCCTGCTTTTGTCAGAGTATCTGCGACGCCAACCGATTGAAAAGAATTCTGAATTGGTCGAGCGCATTATTAGAGATAATGAAACCAAGAGGCTTTCCTCCTACATAGAAGCTGGATGTCTGAATGCTCATGATACTGTACAAAATATGTCCAAGTGTAAGTGTTTCATAAATCTTGAATCTATCTATAACCCCCACTCCAATATGCAAAAAAGAACAGTTGATGTGAAGGAGTTATATGAGGTGGTGCTTTTCAGAGTAAGTTTACCAGATGCTGTAGAGTTTTCTCTCTTGTAGAGATATTTGCATTGATACATATTGCTTACCTGCTACTTATGCATTGATGATATTGTCATTTCTTTTTCGCTGCCAGAGTTTAGGTTGTATAATTCTGTTTCCCCCTATATCATTTCCATATAGTAGACTATTGAAACATCGTGGTACAGATCTGTCATATATCTATAAATTAACAAGAGGTGTGACAAATTGTCTTTATAATTTGATTTTTGTTGCTGTTACTGTCTTCACATCATTGACCTATGTACATCTAGTCCTGTTGAATTTCTCCTTTTTCTTTCCAATTCTTTTCTATAGAATTTTTCGGTGTTATTTCTCTTCATGACTTGGGTTCTCTTCTGCACAGAAGTACATACGTGCCACCTTGGACTTCAGGGTCACGTAAGCAAAGGTATTCCCTGCGTGCTAAACTAATATTTTTTCTATATCATCTTTACATGATTACTCTAGCTAGACTAGCAAGAAGTTTCATTATTAGAGTGTATCACGTTGAGAAGGCTCTTCATTAAATGAAGAATGAAGGCTTAGGCATGATTATAAAATAATGAAGGCTTGCCCGTGATTCTGCTATATTTTGTTTACATCAGCATACAATTAAGGTTGAAATATTGGAAGACTTGAAGCTTGGCCATGAAAGAGACTTTCAGGTTCTTTACTGCATAACTAAGCACACTCTTCCTGCGTTGAGTAGTCATGAAGTTTGGTATGATGAAGATCCGATCACTGGCTTTTATTTTTTGGGGAGGATTAGTGGCCAGTTGGTTGAAGCCGAAGGATGGAAGAAAGGGAAGAAGAAAGACGCGGGGTTCTGCGTTTTACAGCCAAATTTGAGTAGGGAAGAAGTAGCATTTTCAGGACATAGCTAGTTTAGGAAAAGTTTCTGTTATTTTTGCCTTTGTGACTTTATTTTGCTAAATCTTCATCCGAGAATTTTCATGGGAAAGTTGATCCCCATTGTTGATGGGTCGAAAGTCTGAATTGTATTTAGCTAACTAGCAAAGAAGTGATTGGAAAAGGCTCCTAATCCAACTACCCTTTCACCAAGTTAATTATGGATACTGATGCACAGTTAATTATTGCCAGAGAAAATTTAAGTGAGATCCACAATGCCATCCATGTATTGCGGATAAGTATGTTAAGGCGCCTTCTTCAGCACCACACACCACATGCGTTGGCTCAGGTTAAGATTACATAGTAGGGATAGAAAAGGTTAATTCAACTTATGAAATCAAATAGTCTCTTGATTTGGAACACATATGGTGCTAGGTATGGTTTCTGCATATTAGGATATGGTGCTACATATGTTTGATTTTACAGAACGTTGTACAAGAGTGTGACCACAGTTACATTACTTGTATATGCAAGATGTTAATCTGGGTTTTACTCGGAGCTTATTCGGCACTACTATTGGTTTGTTAATTTGGCATTACCCTGCATAGTATAATTTCATTTACAGTTTTTATGTTAAGTGAAACAGTTGTGTGATTTTCCAATTGGATTTGGAGTATAGATTATAAAGTGCTGATATTTAATTGCAGCAAAGGGTGTAGTTGATGAACTTGCATGTCTTTTAAAGGATGCGGAAGATGTAGTGCAATCGATGAATTGCAGTTTGGCTCAAATGGGGGAACTGAATGTTGACAATGGTTCAGATGCGTCGGAAACCTCTCATGATGAAGTAAGATCCTTTTTTCTTTGAACTCGTAATGTTCACTCAGAATTTTCAAATTTGAATTAATACAAACATGAGTCATTCCTGTGCGCTTATTTCTTAGAAAATATATCTAAATCAATCACGATCTTTAGGCAGACCTTGAGCCTATACATGTTTCCTTTATGACTGTTCACATTAACTGATCTTGAAAAATATGCCAATGTAGGCAGAAGTGCCATCTGCTGATCCTGTGGAACATGAAATCACTGATATTGCAATAATGATGGCAATAGTATACTCCATGGTAAAAAGTGACTACACAATGCAGGTAATTATCTTTTTCTTCTGTCCAAGATATCATTCATACATGACCAGTTGATCACAGACTTTAGCCAAGCGTAACGGTGTTAATCTTTTTTGCCTGTAACAGGAAAAGATTGTTTCTTCCCTTAACCTCAGTTCATCGTCTGGAGAATTGGAGAGCTACTCCAGCATGTGGTCATTGCGCCCTTACATAGACGATGAAATCATACATAAAGCTTGGAAACTTGTCCGCTAACTCTTTCTGTTGTTTTCTTATTGGTGAAAGATCATCAAATATCATTATATATCATAAAAAGGAAAGTTTTATTATAGCTCTCTTTCGGCGATACAAAAAGGACAGAAAGAGGACAAGTACCGGAAATCATAGGAGTTTTAGGGTTGAAGATGGTTATGATATTGTAGATTACTTCTAACTATTGGTTCAAGTAATGTGACTGTTGTGGGACTGACTCAATTGAATGTACACATTTACTTCTTTTTTTGGAATTTACATGGTGATTCTTTTTGCTTTCACTTTCAAACATCTTCTGCTAAGCAGAGTTATTCTTTCATAAATGATCGCTTTGAGTCAAGATTCCTATTATCTGTCGTTAATGGTGGAGAACTGAACCAAGAGTTCTCGTTCTTCATCCTCGATCAGATCACTGTTTGTTAGCCATGTGAGTTGAACATTCTTTAACACTTCCTTGTATTTCAAGCTCAAAAGGGTTAGCTTGTCCTAGCTTGTGGCCCGCTCAGAGCTGGGTTGGGTTGGTACTTTTAAGGCCTCTTAAACGAAGACCAACCTATCCTAGCCCTTCAAATCCAAAGTCTGCAAGGGTTGAATTAGGTCAGCCTATTTTTACAACTCTATTAAATACCCCTCTGGTACTTCTTTTTTCTCTCTCTCTTCCCTCCTCCAATATCCCATCTATACAATCAAATGCAAAAGAATTCAACACTAAATTAATATGCTATTGCGTACACAATCACATGCATATCATGTTGGATATCAAAACAAGGAAAAAAAATGCTATATTAGTATTAAATATCAATGTCATAAGGAATTAGATTCCCCCCCAAAAAAACATGTGTAAGGGACTATTGAGTAGTCAAAAAGCAAACAAAAACACTCTTTTTTTTTTGACAAAAGATAGCTTAAAGCAAACACATAGGTAAAGAATCTATAAAGCTTTAAATTTGTTATAAACACCATTATTTCTTCATAGTGATACAACACAAACCAAACAATCCATTTATAGAATCTTGATATTTCCATTTCAATTCTTGGTTCTTGGAAAGAAAAAAAAAACTTTAATTGAATTCCAATTCCAAAACATGGAAAACAATAGCACAAAAGTAGAGATGATGAAGCCAGTATTCCTTAAAGCTGGAATCCCTCTAGCCATCACTTTAGCTGGTTACATAATTGCCAAAATCACAACAAGAAAAATCTCAAATTTGGAAATTTCACCAAGTCAAGAAAATCCTCATGAGGTCTCAACAAGAAATGAAGGGGGTCATCAAAATCTTGAAAATTCAGAATCTTTTTCTTGTGTAGAAGTTGATGTTGATGATGATCATTGTTCTACAAATACCCTTTTCACAGATTCATCAGAAAGTTTTGATCTTTCTCAAGATAAATGGAAATTTCAAGACAATTCTTATGAGGTCTCAAGAAATGAAGGGGGTCATCAAAATCTTGAAAATTCAGAATCTTTTTCTTGTGTGGAAGCTCATGATGATGATCAATCTTCTGCACACACCCTTTATAGAGATTCATCAGAAAGTTTTGATCTTTTTCAAGAAAAATGCAAATTTCAAGAAGATCTTCAAAGCCTAAGAAGACAAACAGAAGACATTGAGGCAAAATTTCATCAGTATACTCACTTGAAAGAGCAAGAAACTGCACTTATGGATATACAAAACAAGTTGCTATTAGAGATCAATAAAGTTGAGTTCTTTAGTAAGGAAATTACACTAATGGAGGCTGAAAACCAAAGATTTCAGAACATGTTGATTGAATATTTGAGAATTATGGAACTTCTTGATTTATCCAATTCAGAAAATAGTTTGCTTCACAGAAGGGTTAAGAAGTTTTTGAAGAAGATTAAAGAAAGTTCAAGAGTTATGAAGGAATTGAACTTTCAACTTGAAGCTAAGGAAAAAGAAATTTCAAGAAATCAACAAGGTCTAGAAAAGAAAGATCATGTCATCAAGAAAATGGAATTGGAAATTCAGCAGTTGAAAATGGCTATTGAGCAATTGCAAATGGAGAAGGCAGAGACTTCAAATCAATCAAAGGTAGGTACTTTTAATAAACAGTTATTTCACGGATGGTCACTCAACTTTTAGTTAATTTATTGTATCAAAGTCGTAAAACTATTTTTTTATAACGAAAAAATAACTTCATTATAACTACATATAATAGAAAATATAAAACACCATTCTCATCTCCAACTGAGATCACTTGACCGATTTCATCCACTTGAAATTTGTGTACAAACACCAACAGACGAACTGAAATCCCCGCTAATAACTAACGTTTCTTGGGGGTGGATAATCTATAAAATGTTGATTAATTTCGAGGATATAGGTTGTTTAAGAAGAAAGAGGTGTTGGTTCCTTATAGGTATTTTCTTTATTTACTTTTCTATCATAACGAGGAAAAATGCAAGTGTAGATTGCCACATTTATAAAATATGTCATGTAAGTATAGTCATGTCAGTAACTCACTTTAATGTAATATCCGCTTGGCGCCCTCTAGAAAAACAATTCAACTTACATAATATCCACCCATCCTAACATTTCTCGGTGTTTCTTATTTCTTGTGACATATATATATATATATATGCTTAATTGAGTTATTTTTTCGTTATAAATGTTGGTTTTATGACTCTGGTACAATAAACTAAAAGCTGAATGACCATCCATGAAACTAATCCATCTATTCATTATCACATACCTAAAATTGTGAATACATTGAAATCTTCCTTGTTTTGCAGAATGACGTAGAAGTGGTGACAATAGAAGATTACAAAGAATTGGTAAATGAACTTGAGCAATTGCAGAAGGACAAAGCTAGTGAAGACAAAGAGCTAATATACTTAAGGTGGTGCAATGCATGTTTAAGACATGAATTAATGAGAAGAAATCTAGAACAGATGGAACAAAGGAAAAATCAAGAATTGAACTTGGGAGAAGAAAATAGAGAAGTTGTTGAAGAATTTGTACCAAAAGTACATGAGTTAATCATGAGGAGGAGTTCATCAGTTGGGCACAATGAATCTTGTTTAAGTTCACCTATCAATGGAGGCCATTCAAATGATCATTCAAAAAGGAGAAAATTAATGCAAAAGTTCAAGAAATGGGTAGAGGGAAGTGATAAAATGAAACATGAAGCAAATTGCTTTAAGAGGCATTCTGTTTCTGATCATACTGAGGATTTGAATATGCTTCCTGCTAGAAAGTCATGTTCTAGTGCCTAATTATGTGTATATATTTGTAATTCCTTCATGATTTGTGTCTAGTAAAAACTTATCCGTGTTGAATGTTTACACTAAATTTCCTTTATCAAGAGATCTGAAGTACACCCCTAAACTTATAACTTATAATAGACGAGTCAATTACAATCCTTATGTTTTGAACTTGCTTCTTGGTACAAGGGGATCAGAGCAAAGTATTCTAGTTCTAGTTATGTTTCTGCCTAATCTTTAATATCATTTTGAGATTAGATCTTTAGAACCACGTGTCTAAGAGGGCGAGGACCTTTGTAGTCGTAGTTCTTTATCAGGTTTTACATCCTTCTGCAATGATGGTGATCTATCCTGTCAATCTATTATGCGAGTTATTCATTTTAACTTGTCTTTGTGTAGTGAGGTATGTTTTGTTCTTCCTCTACTTGCCTATCTCGGTAGGAAATTGGAACAATCTCCCATTCCAAAAAGAAAAATAGATAATGTGTTTGCATGAAACCAATTGCTTTAAAAGGCATCTTGTTTCTTCATGATGTGTAGGCTGTACATAGCTCTCAATTAATGAATATGACATAAAACTAATTTGACTCATTTAAAGTACATTGCCATCTCCGTATTATCTTTTGTTGATCGGTTCTTTACATTTTCATTAAAAACAATTTTAACTCCATTTTTTTAATGATTGAATCTAGATCAATTCGTGTGTACCTCGACTATTTTATTAGTCAACTTACTATGATAAACACAAGCACAAGTGTGCTATAAACTTGCCTACCAAGACGGGAATATATGGACCCTTATGGAGTGTTGTAGTTAGGAATCGAACCTGAAATCTTTTCATTTTTTTTTAAAAAAAGGTTTTGCATTTTCGGATGGTAAGAAGTTGCGCGCATCAAGTATTTAAATCAAACTAGTTAATGATAGACATGTCTTTCATACATATATTTATTAAGTGATATGTATGCTCGCTATAATATTTTAGTGTTAAAACTAAATTGATTGACATGATGCAAAATACCCAAATGCCAGATAAGTTTTTACCTTATCAGTTGAGCAAAATTTGCTAGTGTAGTAATTTGATACCCTACAGTTTGACATAGTAATCAATAAACTGAATTGAGAATCACAAGGTCTTCGATTCAGGTCTTAAGGAAGCAAAAACGCTCTGTAATTTCTTTCAATTTGTCCAAACATTAGTGAACAAAGTTAACCATAGGCAGAAAATATCAAATAGTCATAAAATTAGTTAAAATGTGCGCATACTGATCTGAACAGCACGATGACCTAAAAAGAAAATGCTATTGCACTTGTTAACATAAATAAGTTCAGTATGAATTGAAAGGGAAATTGTCATTGGGTCCTAAGTGATATGTACAAATTGTGGTTCATATTGAGGATATTATCTATATTTTCCCTCTTCTTCTCTAAACAAAAGATGACAATGGGAAAAAAACCAACCTAATATGAACCATAACTAATCTTTTTCCTACTTCCTCAACTGTCAAGAATGGATCTTCTCCTCTACCATCCTCTCAAAGCCACCCCTTTTCTCCACTCTCTCCCCTCAATTTCCTTCTCAAGTAACTCTCTCTCTCTCTCTCTCTCACACACACACACACACACAAAAGATGAAAAGATTACTAATTGAAACTAAAGTTTGAATCTTGAACTTACAAGAAACAGACCCATGTTATTAATTGAAGCTAAAGTTTGAATCTTGAACTTTCAGGAAACAGACCCATGTTATTAATTGAAGCTAAATTTTGAATCTTGAACTTACAGGAAGCAGACCCTTTTCTGTCAACTGGAGTAGAACAGCTTTGCCTTGTGTTTGCTTGTCAAAATCATCAGCTCTGGATGCTCCAGAAAAAAATCTTTGTCAGCAGAATGAAGGAAGAAGGGCAATTATGGGCTCTCTTCTTATAGCTGGTAACTCCCTTCATTTCTATTTCTTGTTTTTCAGTCTATACATTTCATCCATTTAAAACACATTGACTAGTAGAATACTAGAATCAATAGAATTTCTTGAAATTTGTTGCTAATAATCATGTGTAGATGTTATACCCCATGATAAAACTTGTAAGAGTGGTTCATAAAAGAGAACCCTCCATCCTACCCGGTACCTGTACTAGTGGGAGGAAGCAGGTATCATGGAATTCCTTGAGTTGCGCATAAACGGGCTCGGACACCACTATTAAAAAAATATATTAGAAAAAACTCCAGCATTTTCCCTTCTTGTCATTTTAATACTTTTGCTTTCTAGTTTTGTGGAATGTGTTAATTGATATTTTATTGTGTGACTTTTTCCATTCAGAGTATTGGTAGTTGTTTCAGATTTCTTTTCAAGATTCAATTTTTTTGATGGATTGTTACTTACTTCACGCCCTCTAGAGGTGCGGCTGCCGATTTAAATGTTACTTATTTGATCTCTTTCACTGATCAGCTGCTGCCTTTTGTCTTTGTGATGTGGCTGGAGCTGCTAGCACAAGCAGAAGAGCTGTAAGAATAACTTCCATCTGACTTGTATTGGTGCTGGGAATGCCCTCTTCTGTATTTATGGAAATTTTCTGTATTTTTATGGCTGCAGCTTAGGGGAGCAAAAATACCAGAGAGCGAATACACAACCCTTCCTAATGGTCTAAAGTTAGTATACAATTTTGAAGCGTCGTACTGTTTTCCCTACATTCTGATTTCCTTTTCTAGTTGGTTGTTACACAGATTATACAATCCCTTGAACTTGCAACAAGACTAATGTAGCTAACTCGAGTCTAGGGACGCAATATCTTAGTTCAACATATAAGTACACATTTGCTCGTGCCAAGAAATTGTCCACCCACAAAAAAGAAAAAAAAAGCACTTGTTTTCATCTATCTAATTTCGAGGCTAGATGCAGTAGTCTGAATTGTGACTCTCCTGCCTTATTTGTGGATTATTCACTTTATTCATCGGTGTAAATCTCAGGTATTATGACTTGAAGGTCGGCACTGGAGCTGAAGCAGTGAAGGGATCTAGAGTTGCAGTACGGTTGTGCCAAAGTTGAATTGAGTATCTAAGTACAATGTTTGATTTATCTCTAAATACATACATGTATACGATAAATATGCAACATCACATTATTAATAATCCACCATCAAGCGTATTGTATAGGTAAAATGTATCTTCTTCCTTTGAGCTTTATAGACAGCAGTTCCACTCCTTCCAAGCTTTTCTAATTTAGAGAAAAACAGCATGAGACCAGGGTGGAGCTAGGGGGACGCAAGGGATTTTATCCAAGCCCCCTCCGCTGAAAAATCACACTAATATACAAGGTCAATTAATTTTTATGCGTATATAGTAGATGTTGAGTCCGCTTGGCTTCTTCACGCGTTCACTTTATATTTTGAATCCCCCTATTAAAAATCCTGGTTCCGCTACTGCATGAGACCATTGCATCAAATATGATGTACTAATAATTGACCCATAGGATTTAAATTAAGCACTAATCAGGCAACATGATGCATATATTGCTGTCCCATATGGAAGTTTCAGGGGCTTTTCTTTGAAGGATCTCTCCGTTATGGTGAAATGTTCATCCACCTCTCATTCCACAACCATTGCTTGTCGTGCACCCGTTAAAAGCTTTTCTGAAGTTTAGGCTGGCATGATATTTTCAGCATGGCATATAGGATAGATTTATACAAGACTGAAGTAACCAATCATGTTGATCCCACTACTAAGGAGTCAAATGAAGCTAAAACCAACATCTCAGGGCTAAATTATTTAGTTCATAGGTTACAAGGAATGCCTTAGACCTTTGACAATTGTTTAATGGTATTGGTGATCACTTTTTCTCGTAATCGTTAGACATTTCACATGGCAATGTTGCCCCTAAAACCTTAGATTTCTAGTCTTTTTTAATGATATATTTTGAAAATTACGCATATAGCCTCGCTTGTGCTTTGCAGTTTCTTCGTTCATACTTGAGTGTAATATACTTGTTAGAAATCTAGATTTACAGATTGCTTCTTAAAATCTGAATTGTATTATGTCATAATTGTAGATCCACTATGTTGCTAAATGGAGGAACATCACATTCATGACAAGTAGACAAGGAATGGGAGTTGGTGGTGGAACAGTAAGACTCATCTGGTTTATTTTTCCAGCCTGTATTCAAAATTTGTCTGGAAAATATCAGATACAACATACAAGTTTCAATTATAGAAACCTGGTACATGTAAAACAATGGATACCATTGCATGACAAGCAAAGGTGCACCTTGGAAAACTAGCAATTCGTACCTTAGAAACTCATGCTCCTTCACTTCCTTATTGATAATTGTGTTATGACATTCCCATTCTCTTAATTAGTAGATTTATGTTGTTTCACTAATTCTGGACAATGCCAATGTAATCTTTAGTTCATGTTTACTTTCTAGTCCTTGATTTGGAAGTTTTGTCAATTCTTATAATCCCGTCCGATATGATGTCTACTTCAGGAGGAACAATATCATAGAAAATATGAATTTCTGAATACATTGAGTAAAGCAAGGGCCAAAATGTATTATCATTCTTTCCAAGTTACGGAGTACCCATATTCGTCCCTTTGAAAGTGATACTGGAAACATCCATTCTCTAAGAGGGATCAGTAGCTATAGAAGCTTTTTCCTTCTTTCTTCTACTTTGTACAGTTACTTTGCCTGCTTTGATTTAAGATGTTAATTGGAACTGCTTGGGTTTGCCAATATTATGGTTATGGTCTTGTGTACTTGGTCTGAGCATATTGTCAAAATCTAGGGGGATTAGTTTGTTTCTGTGATGGAATATTTTTCTGAACATCTATAATATGTGAAGCCGAGATACTTTGTTTTTCTATTTTTGAGATATCATCATGTTTCTTATCCAATATCTTTTGTTTCCTGTAGCCTTATGGATTTGACATCGGTCAATCAGAGAGGGGAACAGTCCTTAAAGGATTAGATCTTGGTGTTCAAGGGATGCGAGTAGGAGGACAGGTGAGACAATCAGCTTAATTGTCCTTTCATCGAATTAAGGATATTGCTCATTTGGACTGCATAACCTTCTTTTATGGAGCTCCCTGAGGAGAGGAATATGCTGATACTTGTTTTTTCCTTATAAACTTTTTGAAGAGCCGACTTGATGCCCTGTCTGCATTGGTGCAGAAAATTTCCCTCCCCTGCTCTAATTGTGTGAACCATGAATCACATTCAGCTGCTAAAGTTTTCTGAGCTTTTCAGTGTTAGCTCCCTAAAAATGAAATAATGGGAACAATTCAAAATGAAAATCCAACACTCGTTGCTGAAGTCAGTTTCCTTTTGATGAATCATAAAATCTTGAAGTTATATGAGTTTAGCTGCTTCTCCCCGATGCATTAAATCTCTAATGTAATAAAATCTCTATCTAATAGGTTCTAAAATTATACTTCCTCACAGTGTTTTCTGAGGGACTGTCTTAGGATGGGTCGTTAGCTCTCGGACATGAGACGCAAACCTTGTAACATTTTCAATTTTAGTTTTTCTTCTAGAAAAAACTAAAGTTTAATGATACATGAAAGTGTGAAAATTATGCAAAGATGCATTGAAATTTGTATCATATTCAAAAGCAGTAAATGTACTAGTTAAATCATCAAAGTGCTTCCAGACTAGATAGATTTCTGAACCACTTTTTCTAATCTAAATAGAGTTATATCAGTATAAGAATAAATGTGAGATTTAGAGAATCTCTAGTTTTAGAGAAACTCTGTTTGCCTTAAAAGAGAAATTATTTGATGCTGTATTGAAATGAAATGTGCCTGAATAGAGCAAATATGGATGTAGAGGATTCATATAGTCGGCCCATACTAGTCTGTAATTGAGGCATTACTTGATTGAAAGTATAATTGTGGTCAAATTAATGAGATCATCAGACACTTGATACTCAATGCACAACGAATTTCTAAGTATATGTAGGATTTATTATCAGAATGTCCTTAAGGCTTTAGTTTTTACTGAGCTTAGAATGCTGGACCACAGCTACTTGGTCATAACTCAGAGTGTCATGCCTTTCTGACCATGAAATTTAACTTACCATAGTTGCATCAATAATGATATATTAATTAATTTACATGGAGGCTATAAACAATTGAAATGAAAATATTCTGTTTTTGCAGCGCCTGCTCATCGTTCCTCCTGAACTAGCTTATGGGAAAAAAGGCGTGCAGGAAATTCCTCCAAATGCAACAATTGAGGTATAATTTGATTATTACATTCATATGCTTATGCCGAAATTCCTAGAAAGACTACTCTTGTTTATCAAATAGTTTCTGAAAGCCGTCTGGATTCAACTGTTTTTGCACCTATTATGGTCTATTTCACCTTTTAGCTGATTCTTTGGAATGCATCTAAATGTTGTCTTACCTTTTCACTATGAAAGATCACCATCATCATCACTCTTTTAGAAAAACTTATCAGAATCATCAAATATGTGGCTAGCAGAAAACCTTTCTAATGGGTGTCTTCTCCGTGAACTAGAGGTTTGTGCTGATAGAGAACTCTTGTTGGCATCTAACAGATGCAGAACATTCTTATCAACAGAAAAGTGTATTCTGCATGTATAGAATTTTATCTTTCTTGGAAAAAGTATGTGGGTGTGCAAAATACATCAGCCTCATAAAAGTGTAAATCCCCGAAAACAAAGATATGATAATCTTTAAATATTCTTTGTTATGTGGTCATTTGTTAGCTTTGTTCTTTGTGAAAAAGAACGTTCCCTTGAAATGTTACATCATAATTCTTTAAGTCCTTTTCCAAACTGAATATTTTTCTTCAGATTTAAGTGATGTACTTGTGTGCTTAAGAATTTGATATATAACATGTGCACGCTTAGTCAAGTATGTATTAGGGAGGGAATTTTTGTTTTGGCTGGGAAAAGGTAACCAAATATTTTTATGGAGACAGACTTATAAAAAAATATAATCATCATCGAGAGTAATTCATTTGTATTTTCTATGTTCTGATTTTGAGCTCTCTGTTTCAGTGTTTGGTTGCAACGCAGGTTCAGAGATCCATTTTCATGATTTAATAACATAAGCATGCCTTATATTGTTTCATCTGTTTATTTAATACAAAAATCATGTTACTAGAACTGGCCATGTATTCTTCTGGCTAGGTATCAGCCAGGTATCTTAAAAAGGTTTGGGACCGCTTAGGTGAAAACAAAACAATAAAGTGTTAAGTGCACTGATGGTGAGAATCTATGCACAAGTTGGACAATGTCAGGACGCATTCATTTCGAGGTTCACAACTGGAAGCAGAATGCTATTTATGCAATAATGTTCAACTTTTCCCGCCAAATGATCAATTTATAGAATGCTTATACTTTTTTCTTGAAACCAAGAAATCCCCGAGGGTCAGTGGTGCATGGTTCAGAACTCAGTGGATAATGGAAACGTCCCTTTGTCCTTCTCCACTTAAATATCAGACTTTGTTTGCGGAAGGATTTGAACCCGTGACAATCGGGCTAAACCTTTTAGAGAAATGAAAAACATAAAATCCTTCTTTTGACAAAGAAAGAATGCTGCTCTCTACTACACAGAATCTCCCCCTTGTGATAATGTGTGTCATCTTGTTTTCATCATATGGCTACAAAGTGATGGTATTGTAGTAGCCTGATAAAACTAGCAACTTTGTAGTTTGAATGAAAACCTCAAGCTGAGAACAAATGCAGAGAAAACTTCAATTAAAATTTGTGTCAAGACTGTAATGTCATATAGCTGAAGCATGCTTTGTGGAACTAGAGCGACATTAGTACCTCCTTATACACACTACTATAAGCATAGATCAAGTAACAATGTTTTGCATGATCTTCAATAATAATGTGTTGATATTTATATCCATCAGCCTTATCTGTGTGTCAATACATAAAAAAAATTAGGACCACAGTAGTTTGGCCAAGTTGAATATAGATATTCAATAGCTATTTATCATAATTCATCACAAATAAAGGAGTAGAGGAAGTTTGGGATTATTAAAAGACCTGGACTGGCTTAGACTTGTTATGGGCCTGATCTTCTAAACAGGTTAAGTTCCTTCTTTCTCCCACCTCGCCTGGCACATTTCCTTTTAGCTTCATCAGTCTGAAAAATCTTCCGCGGAAGCACTGTTTTCATGGTGTGTGCTACAATAGCGTCAGCTGGGAAGTGTAGGACCACCACCTCATAGCACCAAGACCTAATCGATAAGTAGACATCTTGTTGCAGTAGAAACGGGATGTTCACTGTATACTTAACGACTAACAGTATAGATCTAGGGGAACCAATGCACATCTCTCTGTGAAAACAAAAATCTAGAGCATGTCATAAGAGCTGCACCTTGGAAACCATATCCAAGTAGTAGATATTAAGTGGCTACTCTCACAAGACAACATTATTTCCTAACATCTAGTAGGATCAGTTTTCTGCCCCAGTTCCGCAGGTGCCGAACACCACCTCTACCCAAAAGAAAGAAAAGATCAGTTTTCTGACACGCCTTTTTGCCAGTTTTATCTCTCATAATTTTCTTATTCTCGAAATGGACGCTATTATCGCTAACATTATTATATGGTCATTGTATCTTTGTTACTTCTCTCACCTACTGATTTTTTAATTTACAGATGGATGTTGAACTGCTTTCTATTAAACAAAGCCCATTTGGGTGAGTAGTCAGCTTTTACAATATTCAAATAATTAATGGACTTATATCTTTGATTGAACTTCATTATCCTCAGCATCTTATGTATTTACTGTACATTCTTTTGTTTTTTTTTCTTTCGGTGCAGAACTCCTGTAAAAGTTGTTGAAGGATAACCACAGTGTTCACCTACTTCATGTTATATTGATTTGTCACCTGCAAAAGCACTCAGCCTATTGTATGAACTTTGAGAATACTAAGAGATTTGCTTCTGATTTGGTATTTTACCAGGAAAATGTCCCTAAATATGTTAATATTGTATAGCTCAAACTCATTTTCAGGTTATGAGATTCAAATTGCTTTGAGCATATAAAAGTGCTGCAAGGACTTGCTCGAGAATAACCCCAAAGAAATGCCAGTGAAAAACTTCTGATATAAATAACTGAATCAACCAGGAGTGAAGCTACTAGTTCCCAGAGATACAAATAGTACAAAGAACATTAAGACTTGGTTTAGGACAAATTCAGCTCTGCATAAGTCATTTAGATGTCAAATTTCCCTGTCTTGGACAAAAACCTTAGCTTCTTATTGTCTAGATAATGACATTTATAGTGTCTACCATGATGGCTTATACTTCTCATTATGGCTTGCGGTTTTATCTCTTTATAGATTTTAGTTACTGAATTTTTATATTGGCATAGTGGTTCACATACTTCTTGCAGGCTGCATTATTATAAAATAATGGAGTAATTAGGGGACTGCTGCACATGTATATTTGTTGACAACTTGCAAATTAATTATTTGGAACTGAAATCATCCTTAGAATTCATTTCTGTGTCATTATCCTTCTTTAGGCAAGTTCTTTCTTTAATAAGCAAAGATTATAGACCTCTTTCCCGGCAAGTGGTAATTGAATGGCAGGTACAATATAAATATTCTGCTTTTTGTCACCTTCAGATAAGAATCCCTTTGCCCAATGATTGCCAAATCTTTCTGCTTAACTAGATTCTTTCAAATACTTTTTTTTTTCATTTTTCATTCACCCACTTTATTCTCTTTCCTTTGCCTATATTTACCCGCTTTTGAAATCCTTTCTACCATAATGTTTTCAACTCTTCTTTGCTCTCACAAAATGACCATGACTATATTTTACAGGAAGAAAACTAACCTGTATGTCCTACTGTTACTCCACTTCTTTTGTTATTCTTGTTCCCAAAAGACATGTCCAAACTGTGGTTCTCTAGAAGTTTCGTATCCCTTGAGCACGAATCCCAACTGTGGCAACCCTGACTATTCTATTCGTTGTGATCCTCGCTCTCACAAGCTCTATCTTGATACCCTTAATGGAAGCTCTTATGTCATCCTCAGAATTATGGCCTCGTTCCAGCGTATGGTGGTGCAACCATCACCTTGGCTGCCTGGTACCTGTGTTACACAAGACATGCCAGTGAGTGAGGGACTCTGGTTGAACCAGACTCTTCCATTTAACGTTAGTTCTTCTAACACTATCTTCTTATTTAATTGTTCTCCTCGGCTTCTGGTATCCCCTTTAAACTGCACACCTTCTAGCTTGTGCCACAAATATCTGCATAGCTCTGGACATGTAGATGCTAAAAGGGAACTTCAGTGTGCAAGTGGTGTTGATCCATGTTGCACATTTATTGCTGGCGGTATGCCCTCAGCATACAAGATACGTCTGCATATCTCAGGATGCAGAGCATTTAGAAGCATTCTGCACTTGGATGCTAAGAAGCCAGCTAATGAATGGGAGGAGGGATTGGAAATTCAATGGTCTCCGCCACCTGAACCACACTGTAAATCGCAATCTGATTGCTCTGGAGCTTCTACATGTTCACCTTCTGGTAAAAATGGCGACTTTCGCTGCTTCTGCAATCATGAGTATTATTGGAACCAAAGCCTAGGAACTTGCATGAAGAAGAAACACTCTGGCCTTATATTAAAGATATCTATCGGGATTGCCTTGTTGTTGGCTTTTGCTGTTGTGGTGATTGCAGTGACCTTGAAAAAGTCAGGAAGATTCTCAGCCAGGGCTAGGCTTGCCAAGGCAAGAGAAGACATTCTAAAATCAAACAATGGCGGAAAACCTGCCAGGATGTTTTGTCTTAAGGAGATAAAGAAAGCTACCAATGGATTCTCAAAAGATAGAATCCTGGGGCATGGTGGTTTTGGAGAAGTTTATAAGGGCAAGCTTCACGATGGAACCATTGTTGCAGTAAAGTTGGCCAAAGTGGGAAATGTCAAGAGCACCCAACAAGTACTTAATGAAGTAGGGATACTTTCTCAAGTCAATCACAGGAACTTGGTCAAGCTTTTAGGGTGCTGTGTAGAAGCTGAACAGCCTTTGATGATTTACGAATACATTTCCAACGGAACCCTCCACGATCATCTACATGGTAAGTACTCCACCTTTCTTGACTGGAAAACAAGGTTGAAAATTGCTTCACAAACTGCAGAAGCATTGGCTTATCTTCACTCAGCTGCTTACCCTCCCATCTACCACAGAGATGTCAAATCTACAAACATACTCCTGGATAACGAATTCAATGCCAAAGTATCTGACTTTGGGCTATCAAGATTGGCTTGTCCAGGGTTGAGTCATGTGTCCACTTGTGCTCAGGGGACGTTAGGGTACTTGGACCCTGAATATTTTCGAAACTACCAGCTAACTGATAAAAGTGATGTTTACAGCTTCGGGGTTGTGTTACTAGAACTTCTTACTTCTCAGAAAGCAGTTGACTTCTCGCGAGATGAAAATAGTGTCAACTTGGTTGTTTATGTCATTCAGCAAGAAAACCATGGTTCAGTTATGGAAGTAGTGGACAGGCGCTTGCTTGGCGAGGAGCCTTCGACTAATGTAATGACTGGTATGAACTCATTCTTGGCGCTTGCACTTGCGTGTTTAAGAGAAACGAAGGCAGAGAGACCCTGCATGAAAGATGTTGTTCAGCAACTTCACTGCATAAGTGAAATAGTTGATCAAGAAGAGCCATTCAATTGAGATTAGTTCTGGTAGGATGTGAATTAAGTATCATAGTTCTAGAAAAAGAAAGTGTCATTGGTCTTGATCTTTGAATATTCATATTAGTGTAGAGATGAATTTTGTAAAAGGCATGGATCTTTTTTATTGTACTGAAAATTATGCCTGAAAAAGACTACATGTTGTTTCATTACACTGGAAAAGTTGAGAAGATATAAAGGAGGTTTGAAGTTTGGATCAGATGCTTTTTCTTATTAGTTTTCATTCGGTGTTCAGTATCCACATTGGAGTCCTAGCTTTTCCAGATTGGCGCTGTGTAGGACCATTGAAGGGAGTAGGAGCTCCCTACCATATTTTTTTCTATTCTCATGACTCGAACTCAAAACTCTCGATTAAAGGTGAAGGGATATTATTCATCTCACTCCGGTCCTTGGTGGATCAGATGCCTTACTTTGTCCAAAAAGCATGAAAGACAAAGAAGTTATGGAATTCAATTATGTGGTACTTGTGAATTTTGAATAGAATTTAGTATATTTGGTCATGTACTTTGCAAAAAAGTAAATCAACTTTGGAGAATGGGCAAAGCATATTGCATTGGAAGAAGTTCCAACCTCAAATTATAAGTTTGTCCATTAGCCTATGCTATTCACACTCTTAAAAAGCCTATATTATTCGAACTCTTAAAAAATATTATTGCGTTCGTATCGAATTTTTAAAAATAAAAATAAAAAAGGCACTTAGCAAGTTGGCAATCATGAATTAAGTGGCTATTGGTTAATCATTGCCACTTTGGTGGATATCTAAACCTATGATGTTTTCCTTCTATGCTTACTTGACATGGTGTTCCAATTTCCATTTTTTCTTTTATCAGAGAATATAATTGATCTATTATCACGAGCCAATACATGATTTTCTTTTTCTTTCTTTTTGATCGTGGATAACATCGAGACTTAAATGCAGGATCTTTGTCCGCTCTGATATCACATTAAGAAAATGAATCTCGATTTTAATTCAATTTCAAAAACTAACTCAATTAATTTCATCGCCAACTAAAGTGTTAATGTGTTCAAGAAAATAATTTAAAATGCCAACTTAAGTATAACTTGATTTAATTTTAAAATCAACCAATTACTATTATTGCTCATCCATAAATACCAACTTAATTACTCCAAAGGATAAGGAGAACATATCAACGTAGGTTGTGGTGGATGGTTAAGGTTCTTTGATCGTTAATCAGAGGTCTTCAACTCCTGAGCATGGAGGAAATCCTGTTGAAAATGTTATCACCACAATGGCTCTTGCAATGCACGACTCAAATTAATCAAATTTCAATACGGATATCGAATACCGAAAAAAAAAGGAAAAAGATAAGGATTTGGAGAACTCAAATTCATCAAAACTAAAATTTTAAACCCTAAAGTCAAATAACATTTCAACTTTTATTTTACTATATTTCTTTACCAAGATTATTCTTCTTTTATATTTTTATAGGGATTCCTAATTTGAGAGGACCACAAGTCCACAAAAACTGCAATACTTGTCGAAGTGCTAATGGTAGAAATTCAGTGCATCCAATTATAGCTTGACACATACACGCATTGCAAGGTTTATCGAGAACAATACTTCCAACAAAATCTTTTTCATTCCCAAAAGCTCAAATTCGAAACTTGAATAACGAAATCTCGAACCATCCTACTGATGCCCATATTAGTATTCTTTTTTGTTTTTTAAAAGAATATTTGAAATGGCATAAATATTCAATCATAACAATTTGACAAACAATAAAAAGGCATTCATAAGAAGTGGTTGGAAAAAGAAAAAAGCATAAGCTTTTTAAAATGGACATAAACAAAAAGCAAATAAATTAACAAAAGTGGTATTAATCATGATTTGGTTTTGCTTAATTATAGTGGCCATTACTTAATACTACTATATTTTATAGTTAATGTGTTATTGTTTTTTAATTAATTAATTAAAACTATCTAAAATGTCAACCAAACCAAAAATGGATTATGTTTTTCTTATGCTATAATTATGTTTATCAAAAGATTAAGTAATCAAACTTTTTTTTTAGGCAGGAAGATTAGTTGGATTATTAATATATTATTAAGAGTTTCTTATGAAAATGTACAACACAAACAAATAATTAACAAATAATTTACATTTTATATAGTCCTATAATTATTTATACTTAAACTAGTCTAACATATATTTACATTGAATTTATTGGATCATTCAAGCTTATATGATTTGATCATTTGCTTTATTTTAAGATTTTGTATTTTTGACCCATGAAAATAATTATAAATATATTTTTATCTATTCACTAGATCAAGAGACTAACGGTCGTTAGTAATGAGATGAATACAAATGTTTCATGCTTAGTTGAGTCTCGAGTTCGAACTTTAGGAATGAAACTAGCTTTTGGTAGGAAGCGCTCCCTCTCTCCTTAATGGCCTTCCTGAAATGAATTTAGACTAGTAGAGGCATTTGAGCGGGTAACGAACTCGGGTGAAAAAAGAGAAGAAGAAATCATCGGATCAAAATGAATCAAGACTAATCGAGGCATCCCTAGTGGTCTTACGAGACATGAATTCAGACTAATGGAGACATTTAAGTGCGTACGGAATCCGAGCGAAGAAAAGAAAATGGAAGACGGAATCAAAAGTCCAAAATGAATCCACATTAATGGAGGCATCCTAATGGTCTTACGTGATACGAATTTAGACTAATAGAGGCATTTAAGCGTGTACCAAACCCGACCGAGAAAAAAAAAAGAAATCAAAGGACCAAAATCAATCCAGACTAATGGATGCATTTAATATCGAACCCCCCGGTGAGGAAAAAAAAGAAGGAATTAAAGGACCAAAATGAATAAGTGGGTCTCATTGTCTCTTTCTTAAACTTATGAGGTCCAGGTGTAGTTTACGGATATTTTAGATTTATTATTTATATACCTTTTTTCGTCTCTGAATTTGGCGGCTGATTTTGAAGAAACTCCCGCCAAAATCACGCTGAATCCAATTTGGCGAAACAGAAACCAATTTACGAAAATTACACTTCAACTTCTTGTGTAGGAACTACTTAATCTTCAATCCGAGCAAAAAAAAGGTGCGTAAGTACGATTTTGTATTTTCCTTTAAGCAATTTCTGGGTTTATGCACATTACATGTTTGATGAAATGCTTCTGGTGACTTCAGGTAAATTTTCTTTTGGTCTATACTGCACCATTCACAATTCCATAAGCATTTTGCTCTTAATTAAACCCCCATCTTTCAAGTTTTTCTCTTACGTATATACTGGTAGTAGTTTTCATTTTCATGTTAACTCAGTAACTCGTTTGAAGTTAACTCAGATTTTCATTATTTCCATCTTTTTGACAATTTTTTGTTTGATTAAAGTTAAATCTGAAACACTCAAAGAGCTTTCAAAGGATTTAAAGCGAACCCAGATCCCCAAAATTTGAAATTTCAACCTATTCTTAGTTTTTCTTCTGGTAATTACTCACTGAGTTTCCTCCGAGTTAAAGAAGATCAGCTCACTGCTGTTATTATCCATGTCCCTACTTCGGAGTCGATGGGGGTTGCTAACTTGACACGGTTTGCAAAATGGGCTGTCCCTACGAAGCTCTTTATATGTTTGGCTTTCAAGTACATCAAATTTGCAAGTTCAAAAGCTTGATAGTAGAATGACTTCGCCTTCCTGCTGTTTCTGGAGCTCTTTTCTTCTGCTGTATCTTCTGTTGATAAAGCCTTTTCCATTACCTGCATTTTTTCAATTCAGTTTTAGTGTACAATCATTTGCTATTGATTTTTTTTTTGGTTATTTTTATATATACAAATTTAATATTTTAATTTTCTTGTGCCCTCATCTTTTTGTCGCCTCTCATGCTCCAAAACACTGCTCTCACCCGAGAGACCCCGGTACATGTTTTGGGCCTTTTCTTCCGGGCTATAATGGTCTCTCTTTTCTTTCTTTTCCTCTGTAACAAAAGTCCATGATCCGCCAACACATTACATGAGTAACCGTAACTTGTACTTGTTTTTCCCTCTTTTCTCTGAACAATCATTCTCTTTTTCTTTTTTAAAATTAAAATAGTGGGCACCGGGCCCTTTTATTGAATTAAACCAAATTCAAGACAACTGAACAATCATTCTCTTTTTATATTTGTAACTCAAATAATTTACTGTCACTAGATCAGAATTGTTCATTTAAGAAAAACCATTAATTCCGTAACTCTTTAGAGAAATTATTCGATATTAGTATGTCAAATATTTGAAAAAGTTGGAATCTTCTTATTTTGACCTTAGAGAAACTACTTGATAGTGAATCCAATCCAAGCAAATAGTTGCTTGAGTACGATTTCATTTTCCAATTTTAAGAATTTTTGGATTTACATGTTTGATGAATGCTTCAGTGACTGCAGGGAAATTTTGATTAGTGCTTGACCCATTTGAATTGGAAGAAATGTACGGGAAGAAGGGGAGAGAATTAGTTCAAGAATTTGCAGAGAGTGAACCTGGGCAGCTTGCAGCTTTTAATGTATGCAATTTATTCTATATTTGATTCAGCTTACTAGAAATTAAATTGTAGGTAGTTTAATCATTTGCTTTATTTCCATGTAGGTTGTGAAAATTTGATAGATGATAGGTGTTGACTCTCTGAGATTTGACATTATCCTCTTGCACCTATTGTTATGAATGCTAATATAAACATGAAAACATCCCTCATTTAGAATATATGGGGTCACACTGGAGGAATAAGGTAACCAGGTAGATGTTTGTCATTATCATGCACGCTATAATGCTGTAGTGGGTTTTTCGTACATCCAAAATGTTGATCCTGTTATGTACAGAATTATACATGCAGTTCTACTTCTTCTTAAGAAATTTTATTAGAAAATGACTGATCATGATTGCTTCTTACATTAAGATTAAGTTGATGTTCTGCAGCCTCAATTTCTTAGCTGCTACTTGAATCTTATATATATTTTGATTCATTACGTATTTTGCTTCTTATTTTAGGCTGATATGGTTAATCATTTACTTACAGTTTTATACTTAAAGAATAGTTTGTCATTCGATGCAGACTGACCTGGTAACCCAAGTACTTGAAGAATGCAACAGCCATTTCCTGCACCTCAATTCCTTGGTGAGGTATATTTAACATGTTCCATGTATTTTCCCAACCTCTCTTTGTTTGTTATTCATCTATTTCTGCAACACCTATTGCTGAATAACCTACCCATAACATGCTATTTGTTGCTGTAGTCAGGTGAGCTTTTTAGTGATTCTTATTGTTGCAAATATTTTACAGAACAAGTATACCTCGTGTATTTTCTTAATTGATATCCTGAAGTCTCTCCTATTTTACCTGTTTTCTTGTCCAGTTTGCTTCTGATCTAGGCCTTGAACATAGATACTTCATCAGTGCTCTATTGTATACTTTTCTTCTCCATAATACTTGTGTGTCAGCAAGCTGAATTTTCTGAAGCTTTTTCTTTAATGTAAAGATGGTCTCATTGGAAGTTATGTATTGCTTTGGCGCAGCCAGTACATTTCTTCCAGTTAACTCTCTTTAAGCACTTATTTTTGTCTTTGCCTGTCTTGTCCCCTTTAAGTATTAACTCAACCCTATTTTTCCTTCCCCAAAACCATGTCGGGAATTCAATGGAGTGTTAAGCACCTAAGAATTTTCAATTATGCAATACACTGAAGAGTCCTCGAAAGAGTTCCTTTTTTGTAGTTTTTGTTTCTTTATTTCGCGTGAAAAATGTACAGAGAGTTTTTTGTAATCTCCCTTATTATTGCAGCATTTTCAGAAAAAATAAAGAAAAAGTTCTCTGCCTCGTTGATATTTTAAGTCCAAACTATCTAAAGAACTAGAACTAAGAAAAGTAACTAATGTGGAAGGAGAAAACAAAGGGATTGGGTATAAAGAATTAAAAATAAAAAGGAAAGAGTAGGAAGAAAGCAGTCTCTCTGTATCCTAGTTAAAATCCGTATCATTTCTTTATCGGTCTGTCCGAAGAAACTTAACCTCTACCTTGAAGATCAAATGAAGGTGAATGGCTCCTTGGAGAAATTTAAATGACAACCAAGAATTTAATTGATCCATCTTACCAATCCAGATGATGGCCAAGGAATGAGAAGCATAAGATTAAGATTTTGAATAACCATCAATAATAAGCAAGAGGAATTAGAGCCTGATTGGATTGGCTTATTTTAGGTGCTTTTAAGCTAAAATAATTTTTAAGCACTTTTGTAATGTTTGGGTAAAATAAAAAAGTGCTTTTAACCACTTCTTTCTAAACCAAAATAATAAAAATAAGTCAAAAGTCATAAGTTAGAATTCCTAACTTTTGGCTTGTAAGCCCATCCAAACAGACTCTTAGTTCTTGCTAAAAGCTAAGAATATCCTAACAAAGAATCTTAGACATGAAAAGATAAAGCAAAAAGGAAAGAAAGTAGAAGATGAACTCAAGTTGAAATAGATCCAGTCCTCTTTTTTCCCTCCTGCAGTGCCAGCACCTAGGCACTGGAGCCTCGAGGTTTGTGCCATGCTATAGCCTAGCCACTAAGCTCTCAGAAGATTTGCGTGTCTTATAGCCCCATATGCTATGTTGGTATTTTCTGAAGCTTTCAACTTTGCTGCTTCTGGGCCAATTAAGTATTGAGCATTAGGTGCTTGTCCTCCCAACTTTCCATACCTTCCATTAAATTGGGTACATCTTACTGCATGAATGTCCTAATGACGAACTGTTTGATTTAAAGTCCAGTTGTAGACTAGATTCCAAGGTATATAATTTCATCAAATATCACAGATCAACTTACTGTGGATTAGTCTCAGTTCATTTCTGAAATTGAGTCAAATCCAGCATGTTGACAGTGTGTTTCACAAGAAAAGTCATTCTTTCCTTATCTGCAAATATGTCAAAATAATTAAGAGAAACAAATGAAATGCTTCAAAAAGCTAGCAAATCTTAAGGTAAAAATACTTAATTTGATCTACATAAAATCTACTTGTCATTATTAGATATTTCATGACACATGTGTATTCTTCTGAAAGTGCCAAAGGGAGTACAACTTTGTTGTCAGGCCTTATCCATCTTGAGTTTGACACAGGAAAATGAATGCAAAAACTCCTGCTGAAAGTTCAAGTGCAAACCGACCAACTCAAAATGATGCAATTTCAAATAACGAATCACCTGATGACAGCGAGCCACCTGAGGCTGATAGAAGTACAAATACGGAGCCCCCCAAAGATGATAATTACCATGGGCTGCTTATCCATCATCAATCTCTCACTCGCAACAAACGCTGTCTGATGGCTTATGTGTGAGTAACTGTTAGCTTCAGAGTTGTCCTTGAGAAAGGTCATATATTCCTGATCTTGCCTGCATCTCTTATGTTGTCGACTTTCCTTGTTCTTCCTTTAGATATAACCGAGCAGAAGTTGTTCGAAGATTGGGATGGACCCTTGAGCGTGTCCTCCCAGAAGAAATTGAAGAGAAGCTCAGTACCTCAGAGAAAGAATATTTTAAGAATCATGCTGCAACTATCCAATCGTACATGTCAGCACTTGATCTTGATTTGGGGGTGGTAAAGTGTTTTTTTCTCATAACTTCTTATTTTTGTTCTATTATATCGTTCAAAGATAGTGAATAGACTTTTACATACTTAAGCAATACCTCTATGCCTGAAATTGGAGAAAGTAGACTCTTGCTTCTAAGTCCTAACCAGGACATGTTTTCTGTACTCTTGGAATTCCTAAAATAGTGTTATCTCCTAGAAGAAAATTTTTTATTGCCCTCTTTCGAAAAGGTTAATTGTTGTAATCTGTGGATAAACTGATTTGTGAATGTTCACGGAAATATTTTTCCTTTTAAAACTTATTGCCCACAGTTTTCTGGAGTATCTGATTAATATGCAAGGGACTGTACAGTTCAAATGATAGAGATTCGGCCAAGTACCTTAGTTCCTTTAGTTTGCTCTTCACAGGATATGGTGCCTCCCAAAGATCCCTATATCAAGGTGAGGGTCCTCGATGACATTGGTAATGTTGTCCTCAGCGACCAATTAGCCAACCTTGCTCGTCATGCAATTCTTTTCATTAGGCGAACTGATGCAGAGCAGTATATTTCTCAGGTGGTTTTCCTATACAACATAGGTTTGTTGAAAAAATGAAATCACCTTTTCCTCATACTTTTATTGTTGCTCTATTGACAGGGCTTAATGGAAGAACTCACGAGTTGATCCAAACGACTACGAGTTTACAAGCGGACTCTGATTGTGCATTTATTCTACCAAAATCAGCAGTATTAGGGCAACTGTTATCTCTGGAGGTTGAAGGTGAATGCTAGCTAGTTCAAAGAGGAGCTTGAGAAGGCATTGGAGAAATAGAGGGAATCAATTGATTCGTCATCGTCATCCATGCACTTGATATCAAAAAGGATTTGTTGATTTACTGCACATCTAAAACTAGAAGTGGAATTGTAATCTAGACTTCAAAAAGTGAGTGTATTCTGAGGGAGCTTATTGCTCTTGGTTGAACAAAGACCTTTAAGTAGAATACAATTTACTTGTGTACATTAAAAGTCTTCCCTGAAACATGATTAACAAGAACAAAAAGTAATACAATTTACTTCTTGTAACTTGGCTCGTCAGGGCTGTAGAGTTCCAATTATAAGTATTGCTAAACTTTATTCCTGTTGATAAATTCATAAATATGTGGAGAAGAGCTGTCTCTTATCATCTGATAAAGCCAAGATGAAATGAAATACGCCTATTACAGAAATGAGAACCTCAAACATATTGTCAAACCCATCAAAGTTTAGTGATTAAAGTCAGATCTTGATAACATTGAACACTGAATAGTCAACTCCAAAGATTTTGTTTCTATCATGTCGTATAGGATAGAATGCCAGGAGAAGTATTAACATCCACAAAATCAAGATACAACTAGCCACCATTACTAACACTTGCTAGCTCTATTTCCTAGTGAGTCTGCTGGAAACCCTCTATTATCTTTGCTGAAGACAAAATTATTGCGTAACTGTTGCTAAATTGACTGCAACTTCAGCAGAGGGATGATTTGGAAGACGTGAATCTCGTTTTGAAACTTCAGTCTTGGAGAGCTTGAGCGCCTCAACTGCTTTTTGCACCATAGCTGCCAGAGATTCTGGTGACTTAAACAATGATAAAAGCTCTGAGTTGTCCATTTCCAAGAGCATCCCCGTAACCTTTGCAGCAAGATTGGGCTACACAAAAAACATATAGGTTTCATTAACAAACATTTGGGTAACTGGAACCACAGCAAGACCACTACAGAAGCCAGACCAGTTCTATATAACCAAGGATAATGAAGCATAAACTAAATGGCTTCAAAGAGCTTCTTGACAGATCACCCACACCAACATCAGTAAAGGTGTCAGAGATGGATCAAGTCCTCTTTCAAGTGTTTATATACCCCTTGGGTTCTCTATGATGAACCAAAACAATTGTGGCAGACAAATCATTTTGCATCAGTGCATAGGGTAGCTATTATAGAAGAGAAAAAGGATTGTAAAGGATAGAAAGAAAAACAACAAATAAGTTCACCTTGTGTTGACTAACTAGAGGATAAAGGTGCTCTCCAAGTATCTGTTTCTGCTTCGTAGGAGGAGCAGCAGTAAGCATGGTACTCAGGTTGTCTGAAACCTCAAAGAATGATCCTACTGTACTGGTGCCAGCAGAGGAAACAAATCCTTTGTTCATACCACGCAAACGACCATGTGGTGCATATTTGGTCTGCCAAGCTAGCTGCAAAGCATACATAAATTGTGGGATTACTAAAATAGGGGTGCTAATGTGATCCATCATTTAAAAGAACAATTTAAATTTTCTCGGAATAATCAGGTGAAGGCATGCACCAAAAGTAGGAAACTTGAAGCTCATCAATGTAATACAAATTAGTGAATGAACAAAGAAGCACTTAGTTATGGTTTACAACAATTTCAAATATAAGTACAATTTCTTTTCCATGATGGGATCTTATTCATAAAATTAAATGAAATAAAAGAACGTCTATTGTATTTTCTCAGCCATATCTACTTCTCCAGATGAGTAGAACAGGAAAAAGAAGAAATTTCACTAACCAGCATGCAGATTTAGTTAGC
Source organism: Datura stramonium (assembly GCA_018107945.1). Classification (NCBI taxonomy): domain Eukaryota; kingdom Viridiplantae; phylum Streptophyta; class Magnoliopsida; order Solanales; family Solanaceae; genus Datura; species Datura stramonium. The sequence goes on from JACEIK010001381.1 coordinate 75,992, forward strand.
AAAAGGTTAATCAATGAGCTAACATTTAGCTAAACCCCTTTTTAGGATTTAGTTAGCTTTTGTTAATCAATGAGCTAACATTTAGCTAAACCCCTTTTTAGGATTTAGCAATTCACATGTTTTAGTTTGTAAGAAGAATCAGTGCAGGCAGAAGTTTAGTAACCAGATGATAACCGAATGATGGACAAAGATCTCAACTTTTAAAATGCATAGTGCTAAGTAATCTGCACGTGAGATTTAACAATTTTGCGTCATATAAGCTAAGAAAACAGTAAATGATAGAGCAAATATGGGCTAAATGATTTATGATACTCTAAAACTTCTGGTTACAGTTGCAACAATAATTCAAATCAATCAAACAATTTCCGGCTAAAAATCAGGGACTTAACACTAGTTAAGTGAAGGCCTAGTTTTTCAAATACATGAATAATGATCAGAAATTCAGATAAAAAGAATATATGAAGAACACCAAAAAAAGGAAACATAAATCAGTACACGAAATTGAAAATCAAATAAAAGAATATTTATCCTCATCCTAGCAAAAGGATTAATCACTATCCTGAATAGCCATTTGAGAATATTATCCTTTTCCATTGAGGTAAAGGCAAGTCACACATTTCACGGGAGGAGTCTCGGAAAACATTCATCAACTTAAGCATTCTAAATTGGAATTTTGAACAACTCCACTGTGCAGATCAATCAACAAATAAAAACTCAGTCAATCAAGATTGCAATTTATGGAAAAAGGATAGCAAGAGCTCTAACTACTTGGGGATTGCTAGATTGTTTTGATGACGCCACTGATTGAGCTGATTGCTGCCAATGAGGCACATCTGGAACTGGCATATGTCCGTTCTTCTTTCCCCTATTCTGCCTATATTGTGAAGCATTAGGCATCTGAAAAATGAGAAGAAAGTTGTAAGCAACTTCATCATAGGTTTTAAACCTGAAACATGCCCATGCAATTTAGTGCCTCCTGACTACTGCTGAAAAGTTCAAGAGTATGTTTATCCAACTTAGCACCATATCAATGATTATTCAATGATGTGGTAGAATTTCCAAAGTATTATGACTATTTGCAGTTGACTAACCAAGGAAATTTGACAAGAAGGTCTAATAGAGTTTGTGAATCCATTTACCATCCAACCGTGCCTCATACTGAGAGGCTGATACAGCAGGCCGGGTTGTTCAGATACTTGTAGATTACCAAGGGCTGGGTAGTACAGAGGGGGATATCCACCAGGGAGAAAAGCTGAAGATAAGGTGAGACCTGCAATTCCTTGTGCATGCTTAAGCAGTAATTGAGCTTGTCTTTCCTCTTTCCTTTGAGCAATAGCCACATACAATGGCTTTTGGCCAAACATAAATCCTGTGAAATGTCTAACAACATCAGATACTTAATAGGACCTTAAGACAGATATTCTAACTTCCCATACAAAGAATTTTGAGGCCATACATCTACAATGATATCATCTCATCTTGTACAGACTCAATAAGAGCAAGTAGATGAACTAAAATATTGAATTATATGACAAATAAATTATACCATTACAAGAATATAAGCCATCAAACTGAAGAACAGTTGAACAATATAAGAGAAAATTGAAAGGAAAACAAAATGGAAAGGCATTTATTAATTTTCTTTCAATAAATACCTTTATTTTTCTGTGTTCAATTGAGACACATAAAATAGCCATAAGGAATTTTGTAGCAGTTCATGAGATAGATTTGTTGCCGATGCAAGTATGGCATGACATTAAAACATCTTGCTGTGTATCACTACGTACTTGACTAACTAATCTAGACATGCCTGGCAGTGATTTATTTTAAAAATTTTATGTTTATTGTTTGCAACTTTCTGGGATAGCTTTACTTTTCTCCAAGATTTCTATGTTCATTCCTCGTTTTACTATACTAGTCAAAAGTTTCAAAAGTTCACTTACAACTGATTTAAAATGCTACACGTTGATCAAAGACTTCAGAATAGTAATTAAAAGTAAGAGCTTGGAAACTGCCATGTTGACCTCTGATACATGTACCCCATCAACGAGCTTAGTCAAACATTAGTGTGCATGTGAAAGGTTAAACATTTAGCGCGGAGGTATTTAAAAAAAAAAAAGAGAAACCAAAAAGTCCACAGTGTGCATCCAGAGGAAAGATGGAAAAAGGAGTCATAAAAGAAGAAAGCCTAGGTTTGAAATTTAACATGATTGAGAGGCCTTGTCCATTAACAAGTGCAGCAAGCACCATAACTGACCATATGTGGGACAATGAGCCTCAACTGAACTAGAACAACCAAACTATAGAGAATCGTTAAAATTTATATTTCTTGCCCGACATGGTACCCACATAGGCATTATGGAATCTAAAGTTAAGTCCTGAGGCATTTGACAGAGACGTGCATTTTCACAGTAAAATAAATTTCTGCATTGAAATCCTGGAGTTCTATAACCCTTCAACCCTACATTTCATGAGTATATCCATATTGATAGAGTCATTCAGGGACTCTGTCCATGCTGCAACTCTTCATTAGTTCATTATTTCTGACACCTCCTTTAGAAAGTTACAAAACAGTGTAAAGTATTAACAGACTTACTTAAGCTGGGATATCTATGCTCAAAATCGTCTTAGGAAAGAAGTTGTTAGATAGCACCAAAATTTATTGCGATGCTAGCTTATGCAAAACAGCAATCAGTGCCTTGGCATTCACCATGATCTAGACCGTGTAAAAAGACGACTTACCATGAAAAGTATTAACGGCTTTATTGGCCTCCTCTGGTCTGGAAAAACATACAAATCCAAAGCCCTTACTGACTCCTTTCTCGTCTACCATAAGTTTTGCAGAAGTGATTTTGCCACATTGACTGAACAATTCACGCAACTCATGATCCGTGACATCACCACTGATATTTTTGACGTACACATTTGAACCCTATGACGATGTTAATCATGATCAAAAAGTGGACAATACAATACAGTAACACATATCTTTTCTACAGTAACATATATCTTTTGAATAAGGAAATGAGAAACAAAGATACCTGGTACTTAGTAATTTGCGCCTTCTTTTTCTCCTCAAACAAACGCCTCAATATCTGTTCCCGCTCCGTTTTCTTTTGTGCTCTTGCTACGTACAAGATCTTGCAGCCTGCCCAATGCATACAGTTCATATACAGACTCTTGAACATTGTAGCTGTTAGTTACATTTAAGAATACGACAGCAAGAAAAAGTCATAACTTACCAAGTTTCGATCCATTCATAACTTCCGTTGCTCTCCTAGCATCATCTGGATTCTCAAAGTTCACATAACCAAAACCTTTTGAACCTCCATTCTCATCTTTTGCAATGACCAAGCTAATAATTTTCCCAAATTCAGAGCACTTCTCTCTAAGATGCTCTTCTGAGATGTCAAGAGCCAGGTTCTTGATGAACAAATTTGTATATTTCTCATCAGGGATGGGCAGAATCCGGTTATTCTTTTTGATGAACTTACCTACGTACCTATCCATAAATGGATGTAAAACAGTTGCATATTTGAACAAAATAGGATTAAAAGCATGCAAGAAAAACAATTGTTTCTATATACTACATCAATGTTCATCATGATCGCAATAAATTAGAACAGAGAGAGAATTGCACATACATCTCCTTTCCTCCAACCACAGATCCATTGAGCTCCTCAATAGCAGTGTTTGCACTATCCTCAGTCTCAAACTGGACAAAGCCATATCCTTTACTCCTTCCATCCTCAGAAACGGCAACTTTACAGGATAAGATATTTCCAAACTTCTGGAATATTTCTTCAAGCTTTGCGCTGTCAATTGTATCATTTAGATTCTGCAGCAAAATCCCAAATCATTTTCACACAGGGATCAAAGCGATAAAAAGAAACTATTAAGATCTCAAAATAAGTGACTGCTATCCAGTCAGTCCTTAAAAGGTACCTTGATGAACACATTTCCAGATCCACTTCTTCTCACATCAGAATCACGACGAGACCAACTAACCCTTATAGCTTTACCATTGAGAGTGGAATGATTTTTTACCTCAATAGCACGCAAAGCTGTTCATAGTTTAAAAAACAGTAGAAGTTTTCAAAGTTAAAGATCAACTCACACAGAATTTCCAGGAAACAAAGTCAGACATATACAATGACAAATCATAAGAAACCAAAGAATTAGGCAAAAGTTCTGCATTTGGAATCGTTGTCCCTTGAGTCGCTGGTCCAGTACATGAAGCTTAAAGTAAATGCTAACCGCAAAGAAAAAACACAACTCGTACAATTTAAAAAGGTTAGCTCATACTTAAGCTAACAAATCATAGATCAGAACATATGGACAATGTTTCATGAACTGAAACAACATTAAATGACAAAATGGAAAAATAACAGTGAATGAGAAGGCAAGATGAGCAACACTGGTCTTCAACATTCCACAAAACAACATTTAGATGCCAAATCAACCAAACTAATATAAATAAGAAGACCAAGACAAATCATTCAGATATCCTCCATTTAGTGAATCACCAGTAGTCCATAAAACATCTGGGCTGATCAAAAAGTCCATCAAAATACCACATTACTCACTGATGGATTTCACTGAAAGAACTAAATAGATGACTCACATCAAAAAAAAACAATTTGACAAATTATTGCAACAAAATCTCATGATTGCAGTTAATTACTAGTAACAACTAACTTCAGCAATAGTCCACTGAGACGACTAACAGCAGAGAAAATCATTCCATTTCTAATCAACAACATAAACTACTCAAGATTTTCAATTATACATATATTCCCTTGATTGAATGAGAGAACTATCATATAGTAGATGCATAGCTTGAAGAAATAGCATGCATGAGCAACCACAATAAAATAAATGAATAATAATAAACAAAACTAGCCAACCACAACCAGCACCATAATTTCTTCTCCTCACTCTCGGACAATCTGATTCATATCGTGATATATTCACAATGATTCAGAATGAGATAGACCCTTCCCCAATCAGTCCAGTCAGACAGGGGAAGGCTCACGATCAAGATTGCATTTCCGGAGTCTGAATACCATCCAATTTCAACTAAATACAACTCCATCAAAGATATCTAACTTTCCTTACATATGAGTGGAAATCCAATCCCGTTATTATCCTTCATATTTCATATACATTAAAAAAAAAAAGCGCCAACTTCTCCTTATTTTTCCATGACATAAAGAAATCTAACCCCACCTTTTCCATTTATAAATGTATATACTCAAAACAGAGTGCAACATCCTACTTTTTTCAGAAAGTGTATAACATACTTACCTACACCAAAAGTTTCTTGAGTCAATTCATTTACACACATATAGGATACATATTGGCCGAGATATATATAAACACGAAAAAGAAAAAGAAAAAAAAAAGAGGCGCAACTGCATAAAGCATCTGACCTATCAAAGATCAATTTCCCGGAATAAGATATAGTATCACTCCGTAAATACATATCTCAGTCTCGGAAAACGACATTGATGAGCCATATAAAAAAAAACACGAAATTCTCATTGGAATCCGCCATGCAAATAAACGTCAAACTGAATTCGAACAAAGAAAACCGAACGGAAAATTAACAGGTAAAAGCAGGTACAAAACAGTAAAGTATATACCGTCTTGAGGAGAAATGAAGTTAACGTAGCCGGAACAGAGGGAACGGCCAGTAGATGAGTCGCGACAGACGCGAACGGTAGTGAGGCTATTGAACTCCGAGAAAGCGTCGTAGAGTTGGCCGTCGGTCACGGAGTCGTGAAGGTCGCCGACGTACAGCGACGCCATTGTCAGGGCCAAAAACGACGCCGGAAAATTCAGTTACGTTTTTATGTAACAGAGAGGAAATGCAGCTGAAGCAACTGAAAACTTATAGAGAGAGAAAACGTGTTGCGTTTCTGTTAGTAGAGAGAGAATGAGTGGGGCGGAAATTTGTTACAGTACTTATCTATATATACTGTAAAATTTAAGTATTTGATTGAGGGATGTGGAATGGAAATCACAGATTAAAAGAATCTAAATGGATAAAATTTAAATATTTATTTATTAAAATTAAATTTAGTGTTTAATGTTCTTTTGCAGGCATCAATTTTAAAAATTAAAATTTAATCAAATGATTTCTTATTCCTCTAATTAATTATTTTCTCGATTATCATATTATGTTCAAATTCTATTCTTTATAAATATCCATGCATAATGATAATTATTATNATCCATGCATAATGATAATTATTATATTATTAGTCCATCCATTGTAATTCATTCATTACTAATGGACAGCATACAAGAATAAAATAAAATGAAAAATATGTTAATATATGCGGATGGCAATGGGGTGGGGTGAGTTGCATGTTATGCGGAGCAAAGCGGATTTTAGGTTTAGCAGCCTACAACATGTATTTACTCAGAAGGATCTTAACCTAAAACAGCAAATGTGGATGGAACTATTTAAGACTATGATGTCACGACCCTGTACCATCTGTGGAAAGCTAATGTGGTGGTAGATGCTTTGAGCAAGAAAGTTGTAAGTATGAGTAGTTTGGCTTGCTTGGAAGCGGCCCAACTTCCGATGGCTAGGGAAGTTCAGACGTTGGTCAATAGCCTTGTGAGGCTTATGTTGTCGGAGTCGGGTGGAGTATTGGCTAGTGTTGAGGCTAGATTGTCGTTGCCAGATGAAGCTAAATTCAGATAGTTTGAGGATGCAAAACTGAGTAAGATTCATGACCAGGTCTTGTGAGGGGAGGTAAAGGAAGCGGTAATAGATGGTGAAGGGGTCTTGAGGATAAGGGGGAGTGTATGTGTTCCCCGGGTTGGGGATATCATCAAGACCATACTGTCAGAGGCTCACAGTTTGAGGTATTTTATACATCCCGGAGCCACCGAGATGTATCATGACCTGAGACAACATTATTGGTAAAGCAGGATGAAGAGAGACATCGTAGAGCACGTTGCCCAATGCCTAAATTGCCAATAAGTGAAGTATGAACATCAAAAGCCTGGGAAATGCACCAGGGGATGCCCATCCCACAATGAAAGTGGGAGAGGATAGCAATGGACTTCGTAGTTGGTCTTCCGAAGATCTTGGGGAAGTTTGACTCAATCTGGGTCATTGTCGACAAACTAACAAAGTCTTCCCACTTCTTTCCAGTTCAGGTGACTTACAATGCAGAAAGGTTGGCCAAACTATATGTCAAGGAAGTGGTTCGGTTGCATGGGGTGCTAGTATCGATTATCTCCGGAAGAGGTACGCAGTTTCCTTCTAACTTTTGGGGAACCTTGCAGGCTAAATTGGGTACTAGAATGGACTTGAGCACATGTTTCACCCACAGATAGATGGACACTCGGAAAAGACGATCCAAGTGTTGGAGGATATGCTCTGGGTCTGCGTGATAGACTTTGGGGGCATTAGGACAAGTTCTTACCCTTGGAAGAATTTGCATACAACAACACTATCACTTAAGTATCGGCATGGCGCCATTTGAGACATTATATGAAAGAAAATGTAGATCTTTTATTGGCTGGTTTGATGCCTTTGAGGTGAGTTCATGGGACACTGACTTGTTGAAGGAATTCTTGGAAAAGGTCAGGATAATTCAAGAAAGGCTCTTGGTAGCTTAAAGTAGGCAAAAGCAGTACGCTGACCGGAAGGTTAGAGATATGGAGTTTATGGAGGGAGAGAAGGTCTTGCTCAAGGTTTCACCTATGAAGGGTGTGATGCAGTTTGGGAAATGGGGAAAGCATAGATCAAGATACATTGATCCATTTGAGGTTCTTCAACATGGGCCTTGCCACCAGGTTGTCTAGAGTTCATCTGGTATTTCATGTTTTCATGCTGAAAAAATATCATGGAGATGGTACTTACATTATCTGATGAGATTCAGAGCTACTTGACGAGAATTTGTCTTATGAAGAGGAGGTGGCTATATTAAACAGAGAGGTCCGCAAGTTGAGATCGAAGGAGATCGTGACTGTAAAGGTCCAGTGGAGGAACCATCCTCTGGAGGAGGGCACTTAGGAGACCGAAGCAGACTTCCGAGATAAATACCCCTAGCTTTTTATCAAGTCAGATACTTTTCTTTATTTTTCTCCTCTTTGACCATTCGGGACGAACGATGTTTTAATTAGTATCTAATGTATCGACTAGTCTATCATTACGGGGTAATTAAGGCCCTAGCAACTTATTTTCCTAAGTGCACGGTGGTAAGTGCTGGAAAGTTGAATTTAAGACTTGTGCTTTAAGGGATGGGATATGTGCAGGAATTTTTGAGCTACGAGTTAGCGGGGACCGCTGCAGCAGTGGGAATTCTGCTACAGTGAGACCATCATGATGGTCAAAGATCCTCCGTAGCGCGGAGGAAAATAACCATCGGGTTCGCCGTGGCGAGGCTCTAGCCGTCATAGCAGGTCTGCTGCAGTGGATGACGGGAGGCAGTATGACGTTTTAAGTTAGAATTTTGGGGTTTTTCACCTCGTTACTCTAAGGCACGAACTCTGAGAGCAAAAGGGTGATTTTCAAAGAGCAAAGCAATTTCTCCTTCCCAAGGTAAGAATCCTAGCTATCTCCTTCCCTCAATCGATTACCTAACCCTCTCGAATCAAAGGGTAGTCTCTAATGGTTAATTCCTCAATAAGAACCCTAGGGTTGTGAAAATTAGGGCCAGAGTTATGATAATGATTGGGTATTGACTCCTAAGCCAAAAGTGGGGAATGTCGTAGGAGAATGTGAAGGTATGTATTTCGATAGTGGGAGTGTGATGCATTTAATGAATTTTACAAAACCTAATATAGCCTATGTTATGTGTAGACTGAGTAGATATACTCATAATCCCAATAAAGAGCACTTGTCTACATTAAATAGACTTATGAAATATTTGAGAGGAACTATGAATTACGGTATCCTGTATAGTGGATTTCCTTATGCTTTAGAAGGGTATTGTGATGCAAACTGGATCTCTGATTCAGATGAGACAAAATTCACTAGTGGCTATGTGTTCACCTTAGATGGTGGAGCAATATCGTGGAAATCAGCTAAGTATATGATCATTGCTAGATCGACTATGGAGTTGGAGTTTGTAGATCTGGAGCTAGCTGGTTCTGAGGCTGAGTGGCTAAAAAATTTCTTAACCAATATCCCTTTAATAAAGGATGAGTTGTCTCCTCTGTCTATGCATTGTGATTGTCAAACAGCAATTGTCATTGCAAAGAATAAACTTATAATTATAGGAGTAGACACATGAAATTGAGACATGATGCCATAAAACAGCTGTTGAGAGATGAAATAATTTCATTGATTATATGAAGTCAGAAATGAATTTGGTCGATCCTGTAACTAAACCTGTGGAAAGAAATTTAATTCTTCAAACCTCAAAAAAGATAGGGTTAAGGCCAATATAATTGTTAATAGAGATAGTAACCCAACCTATGTAGGTTTATATGGGTAATAACAAGTCGATATTGACTCTGCGCACTAAAAGTGAGTGCTTGAACTGCTACTAATTGTGAGGATGAGTTATTAACTCTTAATGAATTTGTAGTTTTTAATGATGGTGTATTAAAAGAGTATAAACTTGATAAATTCACCTATATGAGAAGTGGAGTGAGCCCGTTGATCCTATGAAATTTTGGCCTAGTCTCTAGAGCTCTCATGAATAACCAGGCACGCGCATGACCTATTGACGCAAAACCATGTTGAACAATAAAATTACGGAAGTCAAAATATGATTAATAAAGTCTCTGATTTATAATAAGAATAATTAATTTATAGAAATTTTATATTTCACCAATAATTCTGTAAGTTAAATTTTATCGGTATAAGTTTGGTTCATTGTCCAAAAAACACCAAACCTATTGCATTTTGGCCATGCAAATCCAGCAAATTTTTTCTTCTATTCGTTACTTTTATTTCTAAAAACCTTTAAAATAGTAAGATATTGTTGAAATATTTTAAAATTTTTGTTTAGACACTTGGCAAGAAAAATCAAGTGCCATGCAATAGCTTTGCATGATTTTTTTGACACTCAAGTGTATAACACTTATCAAGAATATTTTTCACCTTTGTGCCTATATATAGGCATTATTTCAGTCTCTCTTCTCACGTTCACTCTCTAATTTGCCATCTTTTAATTATTATCTTTGTTGTCTTTTAATTTCTCATCTTTTGCTTTTATTGACATTTAATTTTTTCTTTTTAAATATATCGGTATTAATTAAATTTTATTAATTTTTGTATCCTCTAATTAATTAGAGAAGACTTGTTTAATTCTGAAAACATATTTCACACAATTGAAATAATTTTTTAGGACAGTGCCC